>JANBOH010000029.1:0-83543 GCA_027478445.1 Coemansia asiatica | reverse complement strand
TTTAACCCAAGTTCTAATAGTGGTTAAGGAAGGTGCATCTACAAGGTCTGTTTGATTAAATTTTTAAAAGGTTTGGTTTGGATCTGGGTCCAGAGTATAAAAAGCAAAAATCATACAAAATATGTATTTCGTTGAAAAAATTTTAGATGGCATAATTGTAATTTTTTACTATTCAAAAAATCGCAAATTTATTTATAACTTTTGATAGAGAAAAGCTAGAAAAGTGAAACCAGGTTCTTTTGAAAGCGCGGATGGCAAAGAATAAAAAAATATAAAAAAACATTACTGCTTTCTTAATAAACAGCCATGTGGAAAGAAACTTTTTCTGGACTCTCTATTTGTTACAAAAACCAACATCATCAGCCAATTGTCACGAGCCCTGTGAAATCAGATCAGGAAAAGATGAAAAAAGGATTAGCAGAACGGAAGGGCCATCTTTCTCATCGATAACAGCGTGTCTACACATGTGGCCACTTTTTCCCACAAAAGAACGAAATGCGATATGCCTCATCCCCTCTTGCGCTATCGCACAATCGCACAATCGCATCAGCAATAAATCAATAGAGCAAATGTCTAGCACTAAATGTTACCTTCTTAACGTTTAACGCCGTCATGCGGGGGTAAATAAGGCCCTTATTTCAGCGATTGCATCGCAGTTTGCTAAGTTGCAATGCTGTAGTATCGCGTTTCTGTAAAGCGCCTGGCCTCGGCGTCGCGATTCTTGGGTCAGATTTCTGTTTGCTTGTTTGCTGGCTGGCTGGCTGGCTGGCTGGCCCGCGCCCTGCCTGATGCCCACGCCTGCTTTTCTGGGCCGACAGAATAGCATAGCATGCACAGCAACAACAGTAGGAGAAAAAGAAAAAGAGGCTCCGAGTATTGGACATTGTATCCAGAGGCAGGAGGCGCAACCTTTATTCGCTGAACAACTTAATATATGCACTAGCATTTTCAAGAACTCGTGAAGACCGCCACCTCGCATCGTATGCGCTGGCAATAATAGGCAATAAAAAGGCCCTTGACGTGTTATTGCTCCTTTTTGTGTATTGTACGCAATCTCGCCCATTCTGTGCAATGCTCCAGATGCATTTATTGCTCATTAGTCAGTACCCAACATGTCCTTTCTTGTTTTGCTTTTGAATATGCACTGCGAATTCTGAGCTTGGCTTCTTGCTTTTTGGCTGTATAGAAAAAAGAAAACTTTTTCTTTATTTTTCTGCGTTTCCGATGCGCGTGGCTGACTTTGCGATGTTTTAAGGATGGCTGACTGCCCTTCTTCCGGGACTCGTGAGCGCAAATCAAGCATTGGTTAAGCTGACTTTTTGAGTGACGGCTGCCCATTGGCTGCTGGATTTTCCTCTTCCATTTTCTCTCTCTAGCGCCATTTTTTGTATAAAACGAAATTCAGCTGGAAAATAAAAGCAATAGCTGTCATTTTCGTTACCAGCTCATTATTTTTTTCTAACCTTTTTTTTTCTCCGCATCTACTTTGTCATATATATTTTCACACACTCGGCCCTTACTGGCTAAAAAGTTTTTTTTTTTCGTAAAGCTTGTTTGGTATTAGGTATCATTAATCTTGTTAACCAATCTTCTCTCTCTCTCTTCTGTTTCCTATTATCATTGTTCTTTTTCTTTGTCATCTAAAAAAATTTTTATTGTAATCTTTTTTTTCAAGCGTACTTCTGTTATTTTTCATTGACAAGGGAGGCTTATTTTTCTTTTTCTATATATAGCATTTCATTCAGCAGGCAGGGTCAACTTTTGCTGTTTGCCCTACTGGCCTCCTTACCACCACTACCACCAATTTCTGCTATCGTCTTCTCTCTCTATATATTACTTTTTGTACTTTTTACTTTTTGTATTTTTTTTATCCGCAAACAAACAAACAAACAAACGAACAAACAATGGCAACGTTCCGCTCCAATTCGCAAAAGACCCGACTACGTGCCGAGCCTGTCACCGGCATCTGCGGCATTGTCGCCTCTGGAAACGCCCCTGTGCGGTTACCAGCGGCACCAATGACACTAAAGAGACAGAGCAGCTATGCGTCTCTGAAAAGCAACGCAACATTGCATGCCAGCGACGAAAACGCAAAGCCCACGGTAATTACAGAAAAACAGCACCAGCGCGTACTGGAGCTACTCCGCATTGCTCTTGCCTCTGCTGCAAATATCTCTTTGCCAGGGTCTGAGCTCCAATCAGAAACTAACAAAACCGCAGCACATACTGCTGCTAGCATCTCCTTGAGGGAGGAGCGCAGGGCACGAGCAGTGGCCACGCTGGAGAAGCAGCGCCTGGCCCTGGTTGGCATACTGCGCGAGACGCAGAGCCCCAATGCGGAGACCATTGTCTCGACGCATTCGCTGCTGTGCAATCGCTCAAGGCTACGGCTGCTTGACATGGCCAGTGCGCGCGACTATGGCCGGACGATGCAGGGCGAAGCAGACAGCCAGCAGGTCACTGAGCCCATTGGCATCGGCAATCAAGAGCAGGCAGCCGATGCAACGCTGGCATCCTCGCTGGCATCGGACACTTCCGAAGAGACCCTCATCGAGACTGGCGCCGAAGCAGATGTGGATCTGGATGCCGAATACGACGGGCTGATGATCCGCACAAGCGCCGATGGCGGCTCTGCACCAGTATCTACAACTTCATCTACAACTTCATCTGCAACTTCATCTACAACTTCATCTGCAACTTCATCTGCAGGTCTCAAGGCCAGCCTGGTCGAGATATGGGCCAGCAACGGGTTCTGGCGCGGCGCATCTGCGCGCTCGTGGTCTAACACGCGAACCAGCCGCCGCGAGTCCGTTTGCTCAATCAACACTTTGGCCATTGACCAGGTCGCAGCGCTTCCAGACGTGGGCGGCGTCTGCTGGGCACTGACCGAGGCGCTGCACGAGCTATCCACGCAGTCATGGTCCCGGTTCTATGCCAGTCTCGGCGGAGTACGCGTGCCCACTCGGTACCGCACTCCACGCCACTCGCTAAACATGCTGGCCACGGAGCAGCTTATGATGTGCAACGACAAGCTCGTCTGCCCGCTCAAAAACCGCGTGCAGGAGCCCAATCCTCGCAGACAGGTCTTTGAGGAGTACATTCGCACTACTGGCACGCTACCTCCGCCAGACTCTGTCGCTGACAGAAAGATTCGCTCGCCTCTATGCAACGAGCTGTAAAAAATAATGATATTGCTTTCTTTTTTGCTCAAATCCATATCTTGACACTGACAAAGTCGCAGTGTGAAATTGGGGACAAACGAAAGAAAAAACCTTTTTTCTCATATTGTTTCCCTCTGTATGAAGCATATATTGATGTACATTGTTTCCGCATTGCTCTGTCTATTAGCTTCTGCTTTTTGACCTTGTGTGGCCATTCTTCCTTTTTACAAAAACCTCATTTTTAGACTTTGCTACAAATTTTTTTCCTTTGACGTTTCTCCCTCCTAGCTTCCAGATTACGATCTTGATTGTTTTAGAAGGGCCAATATCGCTCTCTCTTTCATACTCATATTTCGTACTCTTCCTGTATCACCACTATATTCCATACCTTTTCTTTTGCTTTTATTAAACTTTTCTATTTGCATTTTTTTATTCATGCGAGCAGCATGCTGCACAAAAAATAAATATTCAATGTTTTTTTGTTGTTGCAATAAAAAGCCAAGAAATGTTGTCTTATTGTATTGAGCGATCTGCACAGTTGTCAAAATCTTTACTTTTTCTAGCTGATCTCCACATGATATCCCTCGTTCTTTTTCCGGAAATGCCCGACATGCTGGTCACATGCAGGACTTTTATTGAGCTTGATCACAATTAAAAGGAGATAACAATATGAAATCATTAATAACGAGAAAAAAGCGTTTCTGCGCTTTTTTGAAACATCACAAAATAAACATGCATATGCTGGCCGTTTATTAGAAAGCAGTAATATTTTTTTTTGTATTTTTTTATTCTTTGCCATCCGCACTTTCAAAAAAAGCTAGTTTTATTTCTCTAGCTTTTCTCTTTCAAAAGTTATAAATAATATTGCTATTTTTTGAATAGTAAAAAGTTACAAATTAGCTGGATAATTGTTGCTGCGGTCTTTGATTCCGCGGCGGAATACACCCCCTCTCCTGTTATCAGGAGAGAGCAAGGGCATTGTGAGGATAGAAAATGTAAAACTTTTTGTCGTCACTGTACGAGGATTAATAGAAGACAACATGTGGTCGATATAATGATGTTCAAAACAAAGAAGAAAAAAGTACTAAAACCGCACAGTCGTTCTTATTGCTGTTGCTGCTGTTGTGGATGCAGCTGGTTCGGTGACTGAGCGATAGCCGCAGAAACGCTGGGCTCATTTGACGCCGGCATTTGCATAGGAACGCCGGCATATGGCACACCAGCAGAATACATATGTGGCGGCGGGGCGCCCGGCAGCTGGCCGTACATCATGCCCGGTGGCACCTCTGACATCATCATCATCTTCATCAGCATCTGTTGGTGGTCGCCATTATGTCCAAGCCCAGCAGGCACAGGTACAGGCACAGGCACAGGCAAAGGCCCTGGTCCAGATCCAGGCCCTGATCCAGGCCCAGCCATGCCGTTGGGCATCGCAGCCATCTGGCCCATTGGCAAGCTAACTGGCGGCATTCCGCCAAACATCCCTGGAGGCGGCGGAGGCATCATGCCGAACATCATGTTTGGATGGAAGCCCATCGCATGCTGCGGCGGGATCATGCCCATTGGCGGCACCAAGCCCGGAATCATGGCTCCCTCGGGAATCATCATATGTGGTGGCAGCATCCCCAGAATCCCATGCTGCTGCATCTGCTGCAGAACCTCTGGCGCAGGCATTGTCATGTTGCTCATAGGTGGTACCGGCGGAGCCATCTGCTGCATAGGGATCGCTGGTCCTGCTGTCCCATTGCTCGCTGCTGTAACAGCAGATGCAGCGGGCTCGCTGGTAATGCTAGCTGTGCTGGCTGTGCCTGGCACAGAGGGTGCTACTATGCGTTCGCTACTATGCGTAGTGTCGATGCTGCCACGACGAATTGATCCGCCATTGGTCTCGCTGGGAACGCCCACCGACGCCTGCACAGATAAAGACGATATCGACTGGTTATCGGTCTGCCGCGGTTTGACATTGAGTGCTGGAAACTCTCTCTCCAGCGTGTCCACCAGATCCTGCGAGCCAAGCGACTCATTGGTGATGACCTTGCTGCTCGCTTGGTCGCCCGATGGAGACGTGCTGCCGCGAGAGAGCTCAACTAGCCATGACGGCAGGTTCCGTGCTGGCGTTCCCGATCGCGACGAAGATGTGCTATCAGGACGTTTCTGCACACCTCCTGCATGACTGCTCGTGCTGCCGTTGCTACAGTTACCACTGCTGTTGTTGTTATGCACGCTTTTGCGGAACACTGATGTCGGCACTATCCCACGAAGTGCTTCGTTGATTGGTGCTGGGCTTGCAGTCTTGATGGTCTGCGTAACCACCGTAGTCGCAGCGACAGCCGACGACGGTATCGCTTGTGATGTCGATGCTGGAGCAGCCTCTGTCGCTGGCATAGTCGATGCTGCACTTGTCATCGCAGTACTCTGCTGCTGCTGTATGTTTGTGCCGCCGGTCGCCTGCATCAACATTGCCATGCGCATCGACTCTGCTGCATGCATGTTGCTTAGCGCCTGCGCATTCTGCATCTCTAGAACCGATGCGCCATCTTGAGGCTCTTGCATTGCCCAGTTATTAGGCACTGGTCCACTGCCAATGCTCAGCTTGTCACCAAACACCTTGTAAAGCTTGCTAATCTGATCACCACTATGTTGCTGCTGCTGCTGCTGCTGCTGGTGGTGGTGGTGGTTGAGCATGCTGCTGCCATGGCCACTGGCCATACCACCAGGAACGGCCAGAGCTGCGCCAGAATTGACATTGATACCACCGTTTGCAGAGGCAGAGGAGTCGCTTGCCGAAAACAGTCGCAGAAATCTGGATCCACGAGCCATATCGCTCTTTTCGCCATTTATTTCAATCGAGCCGACCTGGTGCTGGTTAGCAAGGTAGTTGCTTTCGTTGAGCATATCAACCCCAGTGGGTCCGCCTTCCTTCATGCTCCGCTTCCATTCCTCCATATCATGCATCTGCTTAGCACTCTGGTTTTCGTCATAGGTCAACTCGTCATTCATCCACTCTGGCTGTCCACCGTCATTAGCATCGCCTATGTTGCTGTGCCTATAGTTGCTTGCTGAGTTGGCTAGCAACCGGCCACTTGCATTTCCTGGAGCCCTTGGAGTCCCCGAAGATCTCCATGAACCGCCGCTAGCGCGTCCACCATCGCTACCACCATTTGCACCGCCCTGGTTATTGCTATTGCTGTTAATGTTGTTGTAACTACGAGACCCAGAGTGCGCGCCTGTGGTGCTTCCCGAACGCCCTTGATGGCCACGGCCACCTTGCGCACCAACAGACGATGGAGGCCCCATATGTCTTTGACCACCATGTCCATGTCCATTGCCACTGCTGTCAGGCTGTCCACCAGTTCCAGAATTGGCGCTGTTTATGCCTGGTCCACGTCCAGTGCCAAACATGCGCTGCATCGAGCTTTGATGGCGATTGCTGTGGCTGTGGTTGTGGCTGTGATTTGCACTCCTGTGTTGCTGCTGTTGCTGATGTTGCTGTTGCAAGCCAATGTCCTTGTGATTACGCACTATATGTTCCAAGCCGATGTACTGGCTACCTTGCTGTGCCTTTGCATCGCCGATAGCAGAGGCTATTTCGGGCAAATTTACTTGCGACCCAGGTCTACAGAGAACATAGAAATGAGTGAGACTGTTTAGCTGTCTCTTGTTATTATTTACCAAAAATAAACAAATAGATATATGCTGATTTGTTTTCACTTTTCATTTTCTTTCTTACCTTAGAGGAGTATAGGGCGAAAAGTTCTCTGGTGGTCGAATAAGCCTACTCTCTCTCAGTGCAAGCAGCTGTTCAGTAGAGTATCTAATGACCTTGGAATTCTGCGCCGAGTTCACCATAGATAGCAAACGGTCGACATCGCTTGCTGAAGTGGCCGCCTCTACAGAACCTTGTTGCTGGGTCAATTCAGATGATGAGGTCGCAATCGAAGCAGTATCATTCGATTCGCTTGTCATACTGCTTTGCATTGCCGAAATCATTGCTTCCTTTGAGCCCGTGGCACCGCTGCTGTGCAAATTGCGTCTTGGTGACTTTGTCTGATGAGCAGATTGCTCTTGTCCTCGCCTTCGTTGTCGAGGCTCACCTGGCTGCGATGTAGCTTGGCTCATATGCAGAGGAAACTCTAGTTAGGATAATTTTTTAAAGAGTAAAATAGTATGGAAACAGGCACTTGGTTTATTGGGTTTGTGGATTTTATCAAAGTTTTTTCTTTAATTGCTAGATTCAATTGAAAGGGGAAAATAGAAAGGGAAAGAAGAAAAATGGTTAAAGGCACTGGCTGATTGATCAAGTGTTTTTTTTGCTCAATCGCTGTTGCACTTGCGCTTTCGCTTTTTGCTTTTTATTGTTCTGTTGAATTGCCTTTTATTTTATTTTTTTTCATCTGATTTATTTTATAAAGACTTTAAATATTTTTTGTTTTTGTACTATTGAAACGATGAGCAGCGGTCTGGTAGAAAGGTAAATTGCGATATTAAAGTTCTTTGAAAAAAAAAATTGATTTAATGGACACCATTTTATTAAAGTTAAATTTTACTTTCTATTTTTTTTTTAAATTAACAAGCGTTGTAGCTCTACTACCACCACCGATCAGGCAATGTTTCTGGATCCGGCAATTCGTGACTGGGTGCTATTTCCTATCACTGTGATCATGGTGCTTGTAGGCGTATTCCGGCACCAGCTGACTATCTTGATGACGGGAGAGCCGCCCAAGGCCGATATCAAAGATCTCAGACAGGCAAAGGCTTTGATGCGTGGGCAGGTACTTGCTCAAAACAAGTCCTATATTCCAGCATCGGCATTTGTCGAGCGCAAAAAGTATCTGTGCGACGCTTATGAAAATGGAACGTATTTGAAAAACAAGGCCAGCAAGGAGCAGAACGCGGCTAACCTGATGACCGACCCGAAGAACATGGAAGTGATGATGGACGGTATGAAGAAGCAGATGATGGGCATTGTGCCGCAGACGCTGATCATGGGCTGGATCCAGTTCTTTTTCTCCGGGTTTATCCTGATCAAGCTGCCATTTCCCCTGGGTGTTCGGTTTAAACAGATGTTGCAGTCGGGCATTATGACCCCAAATATGGATGTCAAGTGGGTATCATCGCTTTCTTGGTACTTTATCAATCTTTTCGGCCTGCGCGGCGTCTTTTCTCTTATCCTTGGCGGCGAGAACTCTGCTGATGGCACTCGCGACATGGCAGCTATGAGCAATATGGGCGCTATGGGACAGCAGCCCGGCCAGCCGCAGGACTATAACAAGCTGTTTTTGGGCATGAAGGATAACCTGTCTATTATCTATCACGAGTGGGACCTAGACAGCATTGAACAGCGCGTTTTAGTCAAGTATGGAAAGCAGCCCCGCTTATTTAAATCTGCTCGTAAGTAGACAATAAGTATTTTTTTATAAATTTTTTATTTCATAAAAAAAACACTAAAAACGTAAATTCAAAGCTTCATCATCCATAGTTGGAAATATATATTTTGAACCATATAAATAGTAATAAATGGATGATATTACTTGTTTTTATTCAATTTACCTATATCTTTGTTAATATGACTTACCTTTTACCATCTCTACGTAATTGAAAATTGGAAAAGTATGTAGTCCATGTTTCACAAAATAATCTTTAACTTTATTTTCATGTTCAATTAAATGTAAAACAATAAAAAGTACACTGAAATCATCGTTATATTATAAACTTTACATAGAACCTACTTTATACTTTCCCAGTTTCATAATTTCAGTTTTCCATTTATTTAGATTTGTCTGATTATTGAAACTATGCTTCAAATTTAAATCCAAAACAAGTCCATTGAAGTTTTTAGTAACATCCGTTAGAGTTTCATTCGCCCAAAGTGCATGTTTTCCAATCAGCATTTTTGATTTAATAAAGTAGAAAATAGATTGATGAATTGATAAGCTGATAAATTGATAGTACAAAAAAAAATGAGAACAAGAATAGAAAAAAATGTGATGCTTTTACAGTACCCAATTCAACCAATTTTCTTTAAAAAAACAAGTAACTTAAGTGAACTAATAAGTATATTGGCAAGTTTCTTTAAAAATAAATTTTATTTTGGATGCAATGCCCAAAAAAAAACTTTATGACTTTTTTTGTTTAGAAATAGTTGACTGGAATGATAAAAATACAGAGAAAATGTTCAAGACAAAAAATTATTTGTCTTGAGCATGGGATGAATCATTTGATGGACAAAAACATTCCTGCTTTCACCTTTCTATTTATTTGTTGAGCTTACTTTTTGCAAAAGCCACAGCCATAGCAGAGAAAATGAATAAAGTCTTATTATTTTTCTTTTTTTATAAAACACAATTGTAGACAAAGAATTTTGCTTGCTAGTTTTATAAAGCTATTGCTGCTCAAAGGCAGCCAATTATAAAATAAAAAACTAGAAATGTATCCTTAAAAGGAGTAGAAAGGAAAAAAATCAACTTGGGCAAATACTAATATAGAAACTCGTTTTTCATAGCATAATTAAAGTTTTCCAATAATTATCACTATCCTCTTTTAATTAATTAACTAGTAGTTTTCTTACATACAAAACATTATTAAAATTTTAAAAGCAAAATTTTTAAAACTTAAAAAGTGAATGAGTTTGGAGATTTAATTGATCAAAAAAATTGTCTACTTCTTCTGTGTTAGCTGTATAATAGATTAATATTGCACCAGCACTTTTTCCATCTTTATAGAAAATATTATAGCCATATCCTTTCTTATATTTGTTATTTTTTGATATCAGTTTTCCATGCATTTACATTTTTCTTGTTCTGTTCACTTGGAGTATAAACACCATAATTCAAAGCAATTACTTTAAATTCAGCTGAAACATCCTTTAGTTCACCATCTTGCCAAATATAATAATCTGTAAGATGCATTTTTCGACTAAATAATGTAATAGTTGATGAGTTGAGTTGATTATGTTAAAAACAAAAATGAGGAAAACCAGAGGCTTTTTATACTGCAATTTTTTTGGAATTGAAAAATGAAAAACGGAGGATCGAAATAGCCAATTAATGTAAAAGTCTGATGGGCATGGTTTTTTATTAAAACATTTCCTTTGAAAAAGTATTTCTTTGAACAAGACCTCATCTTTGATGCAAAAGCTAAAAAGTATTTTTATAGGCCTTTTTGTTTAAAATGGTTGATTGAAACAAAAAATGGCAAAGAAAATGTTAAAAATAAAATTTTGTTTGAGTGTGTGGTGGATAGTTTAAAAGACAAAACAAGAGAGCTTTATCTTTCTACTTACTTGTTACATTCACTTGCTGCTCAAGCCACAGTTTTAGCAGAGTAAATAAATAAAGTCTTGTGTTGTTTTCTTTTTATAATACAACTCTGCGCAATAAAAAACAAATTTATTAAAGAGCTTTTTATAGCTTTAACTACAAAAAGAGCAATTTTTAATAGAGGTAAGCAAATAATAATTTATTCTTTTTTAAAAAGCATGAAATGTAGGCTTTTCAAGAAAAGTTGCTGTGGTAAACTGTATCTATTTTTTTTATAAACCAGGTGTTTAATAATTTTAGTTTTAAATAAATTTACTAGCAAAATAATATAAAAAAGCTGCCCATGGCACTTGTTCAAAAATAATTTTTCATCACAAAACATACTTTTTCCTTCAATTAATTCTATATTACTCAAAACTATAAAGCATTAGTTTTTTTATTGGCAAGATTTATAAGAGTCCTTATATTGGCAATAGTATATAAAGTTATGAGTTGGTTACCTGGAAATACATATAATGGTGAAGTTTCTAATTCAATTGGTTTCCAGCAATATGTAAGCAGATATAAAGGCAATAATGATGTAGTAGTGATCTATATTATTGAAGATGACATGTGTAGTTATGCAGTATATAAAAGAGGAGATAAGCCTTTAGCTGATGCTGTTGCTCTTATTAAGAGAGTTCCAAGGAATATGAACATTAAAGCCATATTAAAACACTCAAAAGGCAAAAATGTTGTAAAATATGACCCTAAAAATTTGAATAGTGTTGGTTTGGAATATGGTGATAGAGTTATGATAGATGCACGTAGCTAAATATTTTTAATGTTTATGAGCTTAATATTGAATATTTATTTTTTTTTTCCACAAATTAAACAGAATAAAATTGTCATTTTTAATAAATAAAAATAAAAATTGGTTATTCTCACTTCACTTGTCTTTACCCACAACCAAAAATATTTCTAAAAAGATTAACCAATAAATAATTTTTTCCATGAAAAAAAGCATTCGTTTAACTATTTGACGTAGCTTTAGATTGTTTCCTCTATTTTTCATTTCTTTTACTTTTTTATTTTAAATTTAACTAATTTTCATCATGAATCCAGAAGAAGACACCGAGTGGAACGATATACTGCGCAAACACGGGATTCTGCCTCAGCAGATAAAAATCACGCAAAACGACATCTATGACTCAGCAGTAGAAAAGGCACAAGAGGATGAGAGCAAGCGTTTAGAAAATCTGGATCTCGACGGGCTGGATGAGCTAGAAGACGAGGAAGACGATCAGATCCTAGAATTTTACAGAAAACAGCGCATGGCAGAGATGCAAGCGCAGCTGGACAAAGAAAAGTTTGGCGAGATGATCCAGATCTCGGAGCCAGACTATAAGCGCGAGGTGACCGAGGCAAGCAGCGACTGTTGGATAGTAGTGCACTTGTTCCGTGATAGCATTCCAGAGTGCAAGCTGATGAATCGGCATCTGGCGGAGTTGGCTCAGCAGTATCGCGCGACAAAGTTTGTCAAGATCATATCTGTAGAGTGCATCCACAATTATCCCGACTCTAATCTGCCTACATTGCTTGTCTATGGCAACGGTGATATGCGCAGCCAGCTGGTACGCTTGGATCGTTTTGGCGGCATGCGCACTAAGCGCAAAGATATTGAGAAGTATCTTTTGGACTTGGGAGCTGTCGATAAGAGCCTTAGACGCTCATTGCCCAATGAGCAACAAGACTCGGGCAGCGAAAGCGACGAAGAAAGAGATGGCAAACACTCGGCATATTTTGACTTGAGCAAGAATCCACACTAAAACAAGAATAAAGAAGAAAATAAGAATGTTTTTCAAATAAAAACAACGAAAAAAACATTACTTAGATCTCAAAGTTGAGCATCATTGGGCCAGCCACCTCGCGAGCCTTGTCTTCGCCAGCAAGCAGCGAGACAAGAGACAAAGCAAACTCAAAAGCAGTGCCAGGGCCCCTGCTAGTGACCAAGTTAGCATCAACCACGACGCGGTCCTCCTTGTAGACAAAGTCGTTTTCCAGCTGGTCCTTGACGCTGGGATGCGATGTCAGACGAAGTGGCTGCGGTACTTTGCTCTGAATGCCCGCAGTCTTGATAGCCAGGGAGCCTGCGCAGATAGCTGCGACTATCTTCTTTTGAGCGTGGAAGTCTGCAAGGATCGACTTGACCTGGTCGTTCTGCGAAAGCGTAGCTGCTCCCTGTGCTCCGCCAGGCACAATTACTGCGTCAAAGGCCCCGATCTTTGCCGAATCGTCGCCGAGATACGCATCGGGAACGATCTTTACGTTGCGGCTGCATGTGACGGGTTCACCGATTGTGGCCTCGACTGCTAGGACAAGGACCTGGATGCCTGCGCGACGCAGCACATCGATGGTGATCGTGGCCTCCATCTCTTCTGTTCCATCGGCCACAAACACGATTGCCTTTTTTGCCTGTCGATCGTTGCCAGCCATATCGAGGGTTATTAAAGTATTTAACAAAGAAAGAATAGATATAAAAGATAAAAATAGGCTTGAAAAGAGAAAAAAATTAGAAAAAAGGAAAAAAAAGGATGAGAAAAATACACAACGCAATTATAAAATAACAAAAACAAGAGCCGGAATAGGGGGTTCATTTGTTTTTTACACCCCCTTTCATTCTCATTCTCCACCCTTGTGGCTCGACTTTTTAATCAGAGTCAGCTGGATCGGTAGCTGCAAGAGCCGCAGAGGACTCGCCAGCGCCCATGGATCTGATCTTGGGCACAGCAAACTTGAGAGCCTGGTGCGAGTTTGCTTCAGAAAGTGCAGATCTGTCGGCATTGAAGCCTAAGAGATTGCGCATGCGCGAGATATTCAGCTTGCGCTTCTTTTTAAGAACATTGGACCCTGCACCGTCGCTCTCGTTATTGTTGCTAGCTGCAAGGGCGGCCCTTGGCAGCGCAGACACATCAGCGGCTACTTCTTCTGCAGAGTCGTGGGTACTGCTCAGCGAAGAAGCAGATGTTTTTGATGCAGCTGTCCTGGACGCCCGAGGCTGCACTGTGCGCTTGCGCTTGGGCAGAGACGCTGTCTTTTCTGCATGGTCATCGGCATGGCTGTCAATTGCATCTTCTGCGGCTGCATTGGCAGTGGCGCTCGAGCCATTGCTTTTCTTGTTATTGTTTTTGCCAGTACCTGCTGCTGCTGCTGTGCGTTTTCTTGCTGGCAGGGTCGTCAGCTCGGCATTGAGCTCCTCGGCCGACTTTTTGGCACGCGGCGCCCTGCGGCGAGTCTTGGGCGGTGAAATCGATGCTGCCGTGTTGAATGTGATCTCGGAGTCGTCGCTATCGTTGCCATGGTCATTGCCATTGCTGTCGCTAGATGTGATTTCCTTCGCATTCTGCTCGGCAGAGCTGCTGGACCTGCTGCTAATCTGACGGCCACTAGCGCCACTGTCCCGATCGTCTAGGCCAAAGTTGAAGTCCTCGTTGTCGTCTGACTCGGCATAGTTTGGCTGTCGTTTGCGGCTGCGCGTGGTTGACCGTCTAGCAGGAGGTGCAGGCTCGACAGTCGCTTCAGTGGCTTTAATCGAAGAGTGTACAGGCACAGTCGGCGTATCCACATCCATTTCAGTATCCTCGATATGCTCAGCATTATTAACTACAACTGAGCTGCCATGGTCAATTGACAAAGGTTTGGGAGCAGCTTTCTTCGTCGCAGCCTTCCGCTTGGTCTTCTGCTTTTGGGAATTGCCAATGGCATTTACGCCATTGCTGCCGTTATCCAATGCAGCGTCGGAGGTTTTCTCGCGAGCGTCGTCGAGCTGGACCTGAGCATCAGCTGCAAAATCAACTGCTTCGCGGAACCTGTCTTTAAGCTTGAGGTACTTTTGATGGTTGCGGTTCTTCTCGTTTTCCCAGGCAGCCCATTGCAGCTCGCTTTCCTCGCGCAGCTCAGCTTCTCTGCGCTCAGCGCTCTCGACGGCCTTCTGGTAGCGGCTGACCTGCCTTATCAATTGCTCGCGCTCTCTAAGCCATATGGCCTCCTTAGCACCCATTTCTTCCTGCATCTCATTGCTGACCGAGAGCTCGTCAACTTTATCGGCGAGCCGGACCCTCTCTGTCTCCAGACGCTTGATAAGCTTTTCTGCAGATCGCAATGAGCTAGTCAATGTAGATGAGTCGGCAGCTGCTTGGCGCTGTACTTCTTCGAGCCGCGAAGAGAGCTCCTGGATCGTGTCTTGCAGCTGCGATGCCTCTTTGGACTGCGACACTGAAAGAGACTTGTTTTGCGTTTCGAGCTGCGCAATCTTGGCATTGAGCTCTGCGGCATTCTGCGTCATCGCGCTGACTTGTGTTTCCAGCTGATTGACTTCCTCTGCATGCTTATTTTCGAGATTCTCAATCTGCTTTCCGCTCTCTAGCGCTGTCTTTTTCATCTGTGCCTTGAGATCCTTGATATTCTGGTCGTTGAGCTTTGCCTGGTTTTCGAGATCATGGATGGTTTCTTGCAGAGACGCGCTGGTTTCAGCGAGCTTCCCAAAGCGGTCCTTGAGCAATCGGTAGGCAGCAAGCAATTCGCTGTACACATTATCCAAGCTTGTGTACGAGCCCTGCAGACCCTCGTACAGATCAAGGAGCTTTGACTGCGAGTCCTCGGCAGCAGTCATCTGGATCTCAGCCTTGCGCAGCTCGTCTTTAAGCGCGAGCTTCTCAGTGACCAGCTTTGCATTCTCCCAGCGAATGTCAGCTTCGATTCCAGCGGACTGCGACTTGAGTGCCTCGAGGGTCTCCTCCAGCGTCCTGCTCTTGGTCTGCCAATGGTCGACTTCCTTGGACAGGGCCTCGCGTTCCTCGCCAAAGTCCCTCTGGATATCGTCCAGGTCCTTTTCCAGCTGCTCCTTCTCGTCCTGCACATCTGCCAGCTCGTCCTGCAGCCTGTATTTCTCGCCCTGGTAGTATTTGGCCTTTTCGAAAAAGAACATGACGCGGCGGTCTACCGGGCGCACGATCTCGCGACTGCGCAGCTTGCGTAGCGATTTGACCAGATCCACGGCGGCGCCCAGTTCCTCCGAGGCACTTTCGTCGGTGTTGAGGTACATGATAAACGCCGTCTTGCTTTCACCGTAGAGGAATTCACCAGCCAGGCTGACCAACGCGTTGTTAGGCACAGTGGCACCGCTGAGTATGGCATCGTTGGCCATCAGGTGTATCAGCGTGGACAATGACCGTGCCGACTGCTGCAGTTTGCCCAGGGGCTTCGAGCCATTGGCATTTTCACTAGTAATGCCCGCGGGCACCCAGCTGACCAGGTTCATATCTACCAGACACAGGTGGCCGTTGGTCGGCGCACCCTTGATGCTCTCAAAGTGCAAAGACAGAATGAAGGGCAGAGTGGCGCCGCGCAGGATCTTTTGCTCGGTGTGTTCCCAGTCCTCCACTATGTGCTGCAGGTCGCCTAGGCCATGACTGAGCTTGTCCATGCTGACGCTGCGGTCCCGGTGGAAATCCACGACTTTGCTGTCGGTGATGCCGATAAACGCATATGTCATGCTGATGTCGGGGTCGAACTGCGCCATGCACTTGCTGATGCTGCGGCAAAAATCGATCATCAGCTTCTTGCGGTCGTAGTCCCCGAGACGATTGATGCCGGCTCCAGACAAAAACAGCGCCGATGTACCACCTACCAAATAAAAAATAAAATGATAAAATAAGAAGCTTGTAATTGAGATTTTGCCACTACTGAAAAAGGACAAGAATTAAAGTTGTTGCATATAGAAACAAGACCCTCGTCTTTTTTATATCTTTATCTTACCTTCCACAGCGTGCTTGACATAGTTTTGGAGATTGCCGATGGAAAATAAATTAGCAGCGTTGGCGGTGCAGCCATCGACGTATACGCGGTCAGACTCGGTGCTCGTTGTGCGAGTGAAATATTTGGACGTGTCGCCAGGGCGCGCTATGCTCTGGCTGCCAACTAGGCCGACAAAAACCTCAGTGTTCTGCAGCTTTATTTGTGAGGAATTCATTTAAAAAAGAATTATGTAAATTAGGAGAAATAAATAAAATAATAGAAAAAAAGTTGCCGCGATAGTATAGTTTAAATAAAAGAGGGGAAACAAGGGAGTTGAAATAAAAAAGGATTTTTTTTTTCTTTGTTTTGTTCCTGACCATCTTTTTTGTTTTTCTGTTTACTTTTTTCTTTTTCTTTTTTTTTTTTTTGTTGACATTAAAATCGTTTTGAGGTTTGGAGGGATAGCTGATTTGATCATGTGTGGTGACTTTTTTTTAGATTTCGATCAGCAATACTACATATTGACTTTGGGAATGGCAATGACTTTCTACCCATTGACTAGCAAGAGCTGCATTTCCAGGTCTTTGTATTGGAATTGGGGGACAATGGAAAACAACGGCTGAATGATGGAATGTGGCCGCCACACAGACACCCAGTGTTCCAAATTCCACTCTGTATCAGCCCGTCTGTGTTTGTTTAAAATCGCGGAGCGCTAAATGAGATTTGCGGTTGGTTTTGCTTTCTTGAACCAAATAAAGATATTAAAAATATACGCGTTAAATTATCCAGACTTTTGTGTGTGTGTGTTTTTTTATTCATTTCTCATAACCTTCTGTTTGTAAAAAATATATATTTTACGCAAGCCGATCTCTTCGTGGAACCAGATAGATGTGTCCGGGCACTGTGCAGCTGCTGCTTAACCCCTTTTCATCAGCAACGGACTTTCTTCGCAAAGTCTGGGATGTTGCTGCAGCAGCGTGGCCACTCATGACATGGCCAGCCGTTGCCCTGTGGATGCTCGCAGCAGCATATTTTTTGGTGAACAACAGCAAGAACAAAAGCGAGCACGCCATTTTGACCCATCAAGAGAAAAGGGTGGATGTCAATAAGCACGCGTTCTTTGCAGCGCACCTTCAGGTTCATCGGCAGGCGCATCTGCTGCATGCAGCGGGTGGAGCAAAGAGGAGGCAGCGGGGTCGCAGCAGAAGGGACGCCGTGTCATTGGACAAAAGGGCTGCGCGTTCGGCAGGCAGACGCAGCAGCTGGCAGGCCAGATCCGGCACAACAGATACTGCAGACAAGGCTGCTGTTGCCGCTGGGAGTTTTGGGCGCAATGCTTCGAACGACCCGGTGGTCGAAATGGGCTCTACGCGTCTGTACCACCCGTCGCCTATTGGCCATAGGCCGGGCAGCTGCAGCGTCGGCAGTAGCGGATCTTCGCATGCTGCACAGCACGGCATATGGCCGCCTCCAGCGCTCGATCTCTGCGTGCAGGCTGGTAGCGGCGGTGGAGCCAGAACAGACGGTTCCAAGTGTGCATCCGAGTCTGGATTCTCCTTGTTTGCCTCCAATATCCTAACATGATTGATCCACAAGAGAAGGCAAGGCAACACCCAGATTGGCTGAGCAACCACGTGCCTAGCTTCACGTGAGCGCAGATTGACTTATTTTTCCCCTATGTAGCTGGAGTTTTTGACTGGCTGCAAAGTGAGGGGAGGCGCAGCAAGTAAAAAAAAGCCGAGGATTCAAATACTGTTTCAGTCCTTCATAAAAAAAAGCCCACCTTATTCTACAACCTTTTTTTTGCTTTTCCTTCTCTACTTTCTTCTCCACACAAATCCTAATAAATCATATTTAAATATATAGAACGTCACCTAGGTTACTTTTTCTTACTCCCTTTTTACTTGCACTTTGTCTCAATTTATTTTTTTTTTGTCTGCTGTCCACTGCTGCAACTGAATTGCACCACTGTTGTCGAAAATGTCGTCACCCAGAAGAAGAATCGAGACCGATGTCATGAAGCTGTATGTGTCCCCGAAGCACGCTTGCACGAGCAATTCAACTTGTTTCAATGCGCTGAATTGCTGAATTGCTAATTTGTCTGTTTTTTTCTGTGTTTTTCTTGCTTGCTGGCTTTTGTGTAGGCTGATGAGCGACTATGACGTCAAGCTCGTCAACGACAACATGCACGAGTTCTACATCCGGTTCAAGGGACCTGAGGGCAGTAAGTACAAGCGACAATATGCTTTTCTTTTCTTGTCTTTCTTTGCTGGCTTTCTTCTTGTGTGGTTATTATTTTTTTTTTTGCTCTTAGCATGGCTTGGGCAAAAAAAGCTACGACAGAAGGGGTGGTCGGGTGAGCATGTTTTTTTTTGCATTGATTGAGCACAAAATGGGTTGAACAAACAAACAAATCCTTTTTTCTCGCTTTCTTTTCCTTTTTTTTTTTGCTGAGAATGAGAAAACAAATATTGGCTCAGTGGTGCTGTTTAGCCCCTCTTTGTTTGCCACTACTATCCTCCCCCCTTACCCGCCCACAGCAACTACAGCTATAGAACTACTTTCATCTTCATTTTCCTTTTCCTTTTTTTTTCCTTGTCTTGTGTTCATTATTTACTTGCCCAAGAAGAGAATGGGTTGAGGTGGGAAACACGGCGGGATGCAGCCATTGTATTATGTTATTGCTTGCTGGCTCTACTGCGCCGTGCTTCTTTTGCTCCTGCTCCTGCTCCTGAGATCGCTTTACGAATAAGAACAACCCCTTTCTTTTACTCTTTCTCCTACTACCAATTTTCTCTCTCTCTCTATTAATTACTAATTTTTCGATCTATTATTTTCCTTGTGTGTAGCTCCGTTTGCGGGTGGCGAGTGGAAGGTGCATGTGGAGCTACCCGAACAGTATCCGTACAAATCACCGTCGATCGGGTTTGTGAACAAAATATTTCATCCCAACATCGACGAACTCAGTGGATCAGTGTGCCTGGACGTGATCAACCAGACGTGGAGTCCGATGTTTGATTTGCTAAACATATTCGAGTCATTTTTGCCGCAGCTTTTGCGGTATCCTAATCCCACGGATCCTTTGAATGGCGAGGCTGCTGCTCTGATGATGCGCGACTCTGCTGGATACGATAGTAAGGTTAAGGACTATGTCTTGAGGTTTGCTAGTGGCAAGAAAAAGGGTTTGGAAAAACTGGGGGATAATAAGAAAGAGGGTATTGATGGTGGAGATGGTGAGAGTGATAGTGAGATTAGCTGTGACTCGGAAGACGATATTAGCTCTATTGATTCTGATAGCGATAGCGATGATGACGAGCACATGTAGATTCTGTTGCAGTTAGTAAAGCCATTATTATAACATCAGCTTTACAGGTTTTCTGGATTGCGCCATCCGTGGGTGTCCTTTTTTATTATTGTATCTTTGCTGTGTGCATTATGTACTTTTTATCTTTTTTTCAATATAAAATCGTTTAGAGAAACAACTTTTTTTAGAGGTCGTGGAAATCCTTGCCCTCGATGGTCTCCTTGACAATGCCCTTGCGGATGACAAAGTCGCCAAAGCGCTCACCGTCAGTGCGCTCCAGCGCGTACTGCTTGATGATGGGGGTGAGCAGCTCGAGGATCTGCTCCTCATTGACGGATTCGCGGTAAATCTTGTTGAGACGCTCGCCGTTGTGAGCGCCGCCAAGATACAGGTTGTAAGCGCCAGGCGCTTTGCCGACAAAGGCGATCTCAGCGTTATACGGCCGAGCGCATCCATTGGGACAACCCGTCATGCGAATAACAATGGCGTCGTTGCGCAGCCCGGCTTCGTCGATGACGCGGTCCAGCAGATCGATGAGTCTTGGGAGATAGCGCTCTGACTCGGCCATGGCCAGACCGCAGGGGGGCAGCGCAGCGCACGCCATCGAGTGCAGGCGCAACGCAGAGTAGTCGAGGTTGTCCAGCTTGTGGCGGGCAAGCAACTCGGAGATACGCGGTACATCGGCATCCTTGACATCGGCGATGATCAGGTGGCCGTTGCAAGTGAGGCGGAAGTTGCCCTGGTGCGTGCGAGCTACTTCTGCGAGCGCAGTCTTGAGCGGGTTGCCTGGGAAGTTGGCCACGCGGCCGTTCTGGACAAACATGGTAAAGTTGTTCAGGCCCTCGGTGGTGCCTACCCAGCCATAGCGGTCGCCGTTGCGCGTAAACTGGTAGGGTCGTGGCTCCTCCATGCGGAAGCCCAGGCGCTGCTCGACCTGCTCGCGCCACCAGCTCATGCCGTGGTCGTCGACGGTGTACTTGAGCCGGGCATGCTTGCGGTTGGTGCGGTCGCCGTGGTCGCGCTGCACAAGCATGACTTTCTCGGCAACAACGACTGCCTTGTCCTTGGGCACGTAGCCCAGAGCTGTGGCCAGACGCGGGTAGGTCTTTTTGTTGTTGTGCGTCATGCCCATGCCGCCGCCAATCACCACGTTGTAGCCAAGGATGCTCTTTTGCGCGTCGTCCAGGATGGCGATGTAGCCCAGGTCGTAGGCCACCACGTCGACGTCGTTTTCTGGCGGAATCGCAATGGCGATCTTGAACTTTCTCGGAAGATACGCCGCGCCGTACAGCGGCTCGACGTCCTCGGCGCCGCTGGGCTGCTTGGCTGCGCCAGCAACAAACGTGTTGTCGAGCCAGATCTCGTGGTACGCCGACGTCGACGGCAGCAGGTGCTCCGAGATCTCGCGCGCCAGTCCAGCGACCTCCGGCTGCAGATGCGCCTGCAGAGGATTAGCTGAGGCAACGACGTTGCGGTTGACATCGCCGCACGCCGCGATGGTGTCCATCAGCGCGCGGTTGATGCCGCGCATGGTCTCGCGCAGATTGCGCTTGAGCACGCCGTGCAGCTGGAATGTCTGGCGCGTGGTGATCTTCATGGTGCCGTTGCCGTACTCGTCGGCCAGCTTGTCCATGGCCAGCCACTGCTCGGGCGTCGACACGCCGCCGGGCAGCCGCACGCGAATCATAAACGAAAACGCCTTTTCCTCGCCGCGGGCCTGGCGCTCGCTGCGCACGTCGCGGTCGTCCTGCATGTACGTGCCGTGGAACTTGAGCAGCTTGCCGTCCCACTCGTCGACCGCGCCCGTGCTGTCGTCGGCAATCGCCTGCGCAATGGTGCCGCGCAGGTAGTTGCTGATCACCTTGTTCTCCTCGTCGGTGCGTCCAGGCGCCTCCTCGGCTGCGGGCGCGTCAGAGACAACCGCGATGTTGAGCTCGTTCCACAGCCGCTGATCAAAGTCTGCGTACCCGGTCTCCCAGCCATCGGCGTCCTGGTCGTCGCCAAGCCCAAGCTCGACGATGCGCCGCGCCCCCAGCTCGGCCATCTTGCGGTCCACGTCGCGCCCAGGCTTGTTGTAGAAAAGCGCGTCCTCAGCGCGCGGCCAGTAGTGGCTGTCGCCCAGGCCAAACACCGCAAACTGCGTCTCGCTCAGGTTGATGCTCGCCGTCTGCAGCGCCTTGAAGAACTCGCGCCCGTTGGTCGGCATCTCGCCCTGGCCTGCCGTCGACACGCTGAAGATAACTGTCTTCTCGAACGGCAGCTCGTCGACCTCAAAGTCATCCATCGCAACGCACTGCACGCGCATGCCGCGCATCCGACCCTGTCGAGAGATGCGCCGCGCGACCTCTTCAGCGTTTCCGCCGTCAGAGGCAAACAGCACAAGCAGCGGCGGCCCGCTCAGCCCGCCCAGCAGCGCATCGACGTCGCCCCGTGCACGCCGCGCAAGCTTGTCCGAGACCGCGCCCTCGACGGACGTGTCCAAGTCGCCGCTCAGCGAGGGTGCTGCGCGTCCAATTGCCGCAAGCGCGTTGTCGCGACGCAGGAACTCGGCCAGCTCGCGACGCAGCTTCTCAGAGTCAAGCTGGAACCGTGCGTCGCCCGCTGCTTCGGGGTTCCAGCGGAAGAGCGGCCATGCGCCGCTGTCGACTGCGCGCTTCGACTGCTGCAGAACCTCGATCGGCGAGTAGCTGCTGCTGAACACGCCGTCTGCATGCGGCAGGTACGCCACCACCACCGAGGGGCCCGGGAACGCGTCGGCCTCGGCCAGCGCCTGCAGAACCTGCGTGTACGATGCATAAACCGCGACTGAGGCGACATAGGCCGTGCCGTAGTTCATGGCATACAGGCCAATGTCCTTCTTGCGCTGCTGGTGCTTGCTCGACGCAGTAAAGGGATACGACGCGGTCTCGAGAACCAGCATGTTGATGTTCAGTCCGCTGGCAATGACATGGTGCACGCCGCTGTTGCCCACATCGTATGCCCACGCATCCGCGCCAATCAGCCAGTTCGACTGCAGCGCAAAGTACTTGCGCAGACGATACAGCTCGTCGATCGAGCTGCTAGCATTACGCTCGGTCTCGAGAAGCGCCGAGATGCTCGATGCCGCAGCCTCAGTAGCCACTGCTGCGTTGTCGCGTCCGCCAAGCCAAGCGGTCAGCTTTGCCTGCAGCTTCTGCGAAAGTGGCACGCTTACGTCGCGCAACGCAGCAGTTACTGCCTGCACAAGCCGAGCACGCTCCTGCTCGTATGCCGCGAGCTGGCCAAAGCCAAACTCGGGCGTGCTGCCTGCCTTGCCGCTGTTGCCCCAAATCGACTTGCTCTCGGCTGCATTGGCCACATGCAGTCGCTGGTCAAACAGCTGCTTGAGCAGCTGGCCATAGGGGATTTGCTCGACCCGCTTGCGCTGCTCCTCTAGGCTGAGCTTGGCAAGGGCATCCTGTGCTGACGCTGCATCAGCACCAGCACTGGCCTCGCTGACGCCAGCGATCTGCGCGGGGTTAAAGTGCGCGGGAAGCTCGAGCGTGCGTGCATGCGCGGTCACCTGGGCTAGCTGGTCTGTAGAGAACGCAGATGGCGATGCGGCCGAGACGGCATCCAGAAGCACTGGTCTTGAACGACCGCCCTGTGCCGTCTCCCATTGCTCTGCATGCAATGCGGCTGCAAGATCGAACAGCAGGGGACCCCACGGCGTTGGCTGGCGAGTGACTTGCTCAAAGGCAACTACGAGCGCTGCCGACTGTGGCAGTGTCTGCAGAATGGCATCGATGCTCAATGGACGCAATGCGCTGATCTGCAGGATGCCGATGGTTTTGTCGCTATCCAGCGCTGCCTGGGGAATTTCGGAGCTGGCAGTGCCAAAGAGCGCATATACCAGAGTCGCATCGTTCGGTCCAGCATATGAAACAGGCTCAGCGCCAAACAGAGCCAGTGCAGCCTTGATCAGCTCAAAGCTGTCTGTCTCCTCTTCTTCTTCTGCTTTGAGATAGTCGGCAAAGACCTGTTGGCCAGCTTCAAAGGCAGCGATGTCTGCCGAAGCAGAGTCTGACGGGAAGCAGTGGATCACTGGAGCATTCAGCTTGAATGAGATCAGCGATGCGGCCGCAGCGTAGTCAATGGCCTGCTGTCTCGACGACGAGCGCAGAAGAACAGATCCAGAGTCGCGCACTGCCAGCACAGCGCTGATATCGTCGGCTGTCTCAATAGGCACATGCAGAACAACTGACTGCTTTTGCCGCACAGCATCGCGCAAAAGCGCAATAAGCTTGACCAGACTTGAGGCAGCAACAAGGACACCGACGGGCTTGCCTGCCGAGCGAACAACAGATGCGATCTCGGTGGCCTGCGCAAGCGATACAATGTCGCTGCTGGTTTTGGCAGCAGAAGGGTCAGCAGTGGCAGTGGAAGTCAGCGCGGTCTGGATAGCCTCAAAGGCAGCCTGGTTGTTGACAACCACCGTGGTGCTATCTGCAACTGTGCGGGCAGCGGTGTATGCCACAGCGACAGAGGTCGATGAAACGTTTACCGACTTTGTCCTGATCAAAGATGCCATTTTCTTTTGTTCTAAACACAAAATGAGAGATTGCAACAATAGGCCAGACAAAAGATGAGATTTTAGAAGCTGATCCACTGGTTTTTTTTTTCTGGTTTTGAGATATTGGCGTATAATCTAGATCATCTTCAAAAATAGTATATAGACACTTACTGTGAAATATAGAGAAAAGAACGTAAAATATACGTGTTGTCGAGAGCTATATACGAGCGTGTATTTGTAAGCGCGACTGGTTAAAGACAGGTTTAGTATACACAGAAAATTATAAAATAAAATTATTTGCAATATATAAATAGATCTCTAGACGAAGAGAGAGAGAGAGAAAGAGATAGAATCGAGACGAACGATGTCAGATGAGGAAGAGGGTTTGGTTTTATAATGCCAATTTCTCTTTGTCTCTAAAAAATATCTAGTAAGAAAAGGCCTAGATCATTGCATTGTCTTTTTACACTTGCTTTTCCTTGCTGCCAATTGCTACTAATATCATTTTTCTTTTATTTTTTTTGACAATGCTCTGTGCTGATGCGGGCGTTTTCCACTCTTACATGCCTTGCTTGACTGGTTGTAAAATAGAAGTGTGCTTAAAAATTTTTCAGCTTGTGTCACGGCATTCAATGGTGTTTTGCTCAGTTAAATTTGACTAATTCATTTCAGTTTGGAGCTGAGAGATACGCTCTTCGTTTTCCACATTGGGAAATACGAGCATATAAAAGCAATGTCTTTTTTCTGTTTAGGGCAGACACTTTATTTTTTTTAATTAAGGCCTTATTATTTCTTTGAAATGGCGTCGTGATCCTTTTCTTGTTTTAAAAAATAAAAATAATTAATATGGCGGCTGTGCGCAAAAGCCCAATTGTGTTGGTCCAGAGATAATCATAATCTCTACCGCCATCTCCGCACTTGCATGGCCTGCCATCCTGTGCAAGTCAATACAAAATTCCTTTAACAAGAGAAAGAGTTTGTGGACTAGCTCAGATTTCGCGGCGAATTCCCAGCAACCAAATTGAATTTATAAGCCTTGGAGCTAGAGCCATTATTAATTTTTTTGGGGGGTGACGGGCAGAATTTCTTGTGATTGCGTTTGTGTGAGTTTGGCAATCCTGTGCGTTTTTTTTTTTCAGACCAATTGAAAGTCACAGCGATGGTGCAAGAGCCTGGCGATGTCGCCATCGGCGGCAAATATGACATTATTATCTCAGCCGTCCAGTCATTGTTGCTCATTTAAAGGTTTTTAGGCAACAGGCGAAACGATTCAGAAAGGAATATGCAGAAAATTTAGTCAAAGAACGACATTTTTTAGATTGCTTGCTTGCTAATAATAAAAGGAACGCGATAAGCACAAAATAAAGAGCTGCTTCCTTGATTGCTGTGCTAGACTTGAGGACGTGTGAACGCATATATATTACAAATACAAATTGCACACAGCGGAAAAACGAAGAAAAAGGATCCAAGGAAACTACTTTATAAAGAGAGAGAAAAAAGTTAAAGGAAATATAAAAGGGTGGGCTTTTACTTTATCATCATCAGCTTCTATAACAAACATTTAAAAAATTTGCTACTATATCTAACCCATATACATTTAAATAGATCGTAAACAGACCTGCTTTTATATTTCTTTATCTCTTTACTTTTTCTCCAACAAGATTATTTATTTCCAACTTTTGTATTATCATTTTTAGACAAAGAAAGATGCCTTCGTTTGCCAGCCCCGTTCTTCAGTTTGACGAGTCGCAGCTCGAGCACATCAACAACAAGCTGAACGCCATGAAACCCGAGCAGATCCTCGACTGGGCATCTGTCACATTCAGCGGTCTGTTCCAGGAAACCGCCTTTGGCCCGTCTGGCAATGTCATCACCGACATTCTGCATGCCCAGAACAACAGCGTACCGGTAATTTTTGTCGACACTTTGCATCACTTTGACGAGACCCTGGACCTGGCCAAGCGCAGCCAGCAGAAATACGGCTTCAAGCTGCACGTCTACAAGCCGCTGGGCTGCGAGACCCGCGAGGACTTTGTGGCCAAGCATGGTGACCAGCTGTGGAAGACCGACGACGTCGTCTATGACTACTCGGTCAAGGTCGAGCCCGCACGCAGGGCCTATGAGGAGCTGCAGGTGCAGGCTGTGATCACCGGCCGCCGTCGCAGCCAGAAGGGCGACAGAGCAGCTCTTCGCATTGTCGAGATTGAAAAGGGCACTGGCTTGGTCAAAATAAACCCTCTTGCTTCTTGGTCTTTCCAGCAGGTATGGTCGTATCTGCGTGCAAACGAGGTTCCCTACAACGCGTTGCTTGACCAGGGATACAAGTCTGTCGGTGACTACCACAGCACCCGTCCGGTTAATGCTGGCGAAGACGAGCGTGCAGGTCGCTGGGAGGGCTCTGAGAAGACCGAGTGTGGGCTGCACAAGGACTACTTTGCCATGCGCGCTGCCTTTTTGGCAAGAAAGAAGAAGCAGGACGCAGCTGTTTCTCCCTCTTCATCTGCACAACAGGTCGCGCCTGTTGCCTAAGAGAAATAGACATGGCATTGCTTTGAACTTGAGATTTCTTGTGTAAATATAAATAAATGTTTAAATAAAAAATTAAAATAACTTTAAAAAAGCTATACTTCTAAAAAATGTTTTTTGAGTTGTGCACGCAAAGTCATTTTGTTTTACTTGAAAAGGTTTTGGACTATTCTAAATACTAAAATTCCTGTTCAAATAAAATATAATGCCTATTTTTTTTAGTAAAAACGCTGTTAATTCCTAAACAGCGTAAAATTGTAGAAAATATAAAGTTTATTATTTTTACTTAATAAAATCTAATAACTAAAAACATTTTCCTATTTTCTATTTTCTATTTTCTATTTAAATAAAGGTTTGGGCAACAACCAATACCAAAATTATTGTTGCTCAAGTAGTTTCTCAAAAAAAATGAAATTTTTTTTAATTTTCTTTTTGTCCACCTCTGTCATCCGCCCCCTTTTTGAATCAACACTCGTTCGCTAATACAGTCAACTTTTTTGTCCTTTCCATTGCAGATTTTATTGACATCATCATCTTGGAAACTTTGGCATCAGATGAATACTCACTCCACATTTAGTGAAGTCGATTTTGATGGATGGAATACAGAGGTGAAATAAAAAATAAAATAAAATAAAAAATAAAAAAATTTTTTTTTGAGAAACTACTTGAGCGACAAGGATTTCAGCAGTGGTTGTTGCCCAAATTGTTGCTTAAATAGAAAATTGAAACTAGGAAAATTATATTTTTTTCGTTGCAAAGATTTTTAACAAAATAAAAATAAAAAATAAAAAATAGTACAATAAATGTTGAACAATTTTATTACTGCTTAGGAATGGACATTTTTATTAATAATGAGTCATTGTTGTCATGTTTTGCAAAGAAATGTTTATTTTACAAAGACAAATTCACTGAAAACCCCCCATTTAAAAGTTTATGAAATGCACATTAAGAGTTGAGTAAAAACATTGGGCAAGATGATGTCAAGTAGGAGGAGAAACGATTGTTAGAAAATGCCAATTCGGCAGAGCGATCATTGCCTCAATAAAAAAAAGTGGACCAGATAAATGTCCCAATTGTTTATCTGTGAGAATGACAGGTTTAAAAAAATTCCTTTTATTATTATTTTACATTTTCATGCTTTTGTTTTTGTTTTAAAAATTCCATTTGTTTTGTTACTATTTCTGGTTTTAGATGTTTCAACTCAATAACCTGTTTCTGCTTCTTGGACCACAACGTTTCTTATCTTGCAACACAAAAGCTCCTGACATGACTCCTGATACACAAGTAAACGCCCATTTTACAATGACTGTATTCTGGCATGCTGCTTGCCATGGCCTTCAATCCTTGATTTTGAATACTCGGACTCTACGCATTTTTTAATTTAATATTTTTAAATTTATTTATATTTAAAAGCGAATTTTAAAATTTTTTAAAGCTCCAAATATAGTATATATTGTAGTGACTGGAATTTTTTTTGATTGTAAGCTGCAGTTCTAATGATTCCAAAGATTTTCATGCAAAAATCGGAGTTTTAATAGATGATCGCAATTATTTTTTTCTAAAAAAGCATGTATAATTTCCGCTAGCAACTGTTGCCACAGCAGTATGCCGTTTATTATCATGCGTCTTGTTATTTGTGCTTATATTCTATATTTTTGTATAATTTTTATTGTTTCTTGGACAAACGTTAAAACTCTTTTATGTGTTTACTAATTAATACTTTAAACTGGGGTTTTTTGTTTAGACATTCAAGTAGGTAAGAGCAAGCAATAAACACCGGTCATTAACAAAGGCACATTTTCAAGTATTAATGGCAGCATAAGCGGCTCTTTTTTTAAATGCTGCAAGATATTTTTGCTGAAATGCATGTCTACAGTACTTGAAGCTTATTTCACAAGTTCCAACAAGAGCTGGTTCGACAGAGCAGGCATATACATTTGCGGTTCCGGCGGTAGTAAAACGGCACAGAACAGTACAAGCAGGCATTTTCAGCTGCTATTTATAATATATTTGTAGTAATTTTAATAGTATTTTTTTATTTTTTATTTTATTTATAAATTTTATAAAAGCGGATATTATTTAAACGAGAGCAAGCAAATTTTTTTATTAAATTTCAGACAGGCTAAACCTTTCACCAAAAAAACAGTCTTTTGGAATGACTAAATATTGTTTTTTTTTCAGAGAAAAAAGACAAGACTGTTTTTTGTAAAAAAAAAAAAACTTTTTATAGAATATTGTTTTTTGATGACTATGTTTTAAGCAGTGGTTTCCCCAATTATTGTTGCTGTAGTGCAGGTAAATCGTTGCCATTTTCTTCTTGTACCTGCTGCAGACCCGCGTCAGGTAGCGTAAGGCCATGATTGTCAACAAATTTTTTGGCTCTGCAACAGTAAAATCTTAATAATATATAGAAATTTATAAAGTTTTTTGAATTTTAACGAAATATTGATTTTATTAAAATTAAATAGCAACTTTGATGTTCTAAACGTTATCTACAGTAACATCTTTAAAATATATATTTAAGAATCGTTGGATTCTTCTTTAAATTATTAATTAGCGTTGACTAAATAGTGTATATGCATTTAAAATTTTGCTGACAAGAAAAAAAAGGTACAAGACAAGACACGCATGAATCGTTGTCAGAAAATTATATTAAACTTACAAAAATTTCAAAAGTGTGGATGCATACAAGTCATATCTTGAGCTGTAATGCATTGTTTGTTCCAAGGTTTTTTTCGGCCCTTTCCCCAACCTTTTCATTTCCTTAAATTTTTATTTGTCTGTCAAGTCATGCCTGTGAACACTTGACATCGTTACCCAATAGCAAACATAATTTTAACATTTTTTGATATTTATTTATTTATTTATTTTAGTCATAATCATAAGCAAAAAAATGAAGAAAAGAAATAAAATGAATGGTCAATAAACTAGATGTTTTTACTTTTTTGGTTGAGATAAACAGCAAGAAATTTTTTACAGTGCCTAGATAGGAATCATGTTTTTTTGAGTATAAACAGGTTGTCTTGGACATGTGCATCCATAGACAGTTGGGTTATTGCAAGACCGACAAACTACATCGCTAGGAGGCGCCGGAAGGTCTCTGGAAACATGTTTATAAAGCGAATATGTAAAAGTACCAACCATTCTTTTTTTACCCTTTATGTATGTAATACTATAACTACAGGAAATGCAGATGCAATAGAAAAAAGTATAATATTACTTTTTTGTTTTGAAATAAAAAAAAGGTAAAGAAAAAAAGGAGTAGATGTTGCTAATGCTTTTTATTTAAAACTTGTAAGACTCTTTGTCGTGCTTGCTGTTTTTATGTCACTCAGAGGAGTCAAATATGAAAAAAAGACTTTTTTCTTATCTATTATAGGCGGGCGCCCTGCAGCGGCAGATTTTCCTTGTCTTTATTTTTTTCGCTGTACTTCTCCACATTTTACTCAAAGTGGCAGCAGATCGAGGGTCCTATTTTTTTAAACAAGTTAAAAACCGAAATATAAATACAATATGTTAATTTTATTTTTATTTTGTCTCGGACCTTCGTCTCACGACCAATTAACTGTAATATGAGAAAAAAAAATAATTGTGTGCTCAAACAAGGACGTCATCTGGCGAGCATGTATATTATATTCGTGTTTAATCCAATTTTAATTGCCTTAATTTAAAAGAAGGGAGTAAGGGAAATACAAACAACTTACACCAAATATTTATAACAATGTATGAACAATACCATTTTAGGAACCTTACAATACTTTGATTTCTTATATATTTTTTCTATTTTGTAATAAAGAAAGAGAAAAAACACACACACACATGATTGTAGAACACTGTGAAATAAAATAAAAGTTGTTTATTTAAAACTGTTTGTGTGTAATATTGTTTTTCTTGTTTCGAGTCACCTGTGTTTATGAATATATGTACATGCATTGTTGTCCGTTTTGATTCTCCTGTTCCCTGCTCCTTACTCCTTGCTCCTTTCTCCACGTCTAAACTTTTTTTACTTGCCGAGTTGTTCTCCTCCAACAGGATGCATCCCTTTCATACATGTTTTTCTCAAAGATGACCAACCTTGTCACATGAGCATTAGAGGCCACGACGTCTCATGTGCTGGCCATAAGCTTAAAAAGCACATTTTTAAAAGAAAAAGGCTCGGAAATGAAAAAAAAAATACAAACGGCAGTATCAATGTTTCAATATCGATTTTTTTTTCATTTTATCTTATTTTCATTTTCATACTTTTTTTAGTGTCGCTAATTTAAACTAGCAATATATTTTTTTACTTGCACGTTTATTATTGGTGTATATTTTAATATAATTTTACTTTTTGTTTTGATGGAGCGCAAAGTCATTAACCAGTCACTTGCACTTGACCACAAATATGTATCGCCAGTTGTAAAGGCCGTGCTGCACACCATTCTGTTTCACCGATACTTTGGAAACATCACACCCAGGGACAATCACATTCTATCCGCAGTGACCTACGTATGTATATTTAAACATTTTTGGAAATGAAAAATAGTCTGTCTCCGTTTATTCTATTGTATTATTTGTTACTATCAACTTTATGTTTTCACATGCACATTCTGTTTTTTTTTTATAATAGGCATCGGTCGATGACATTGATATAATAAATTCTGTAGACGACAAAGTGCATGAGTTGATGCAGACGCTATCATCGACGAGCAATTCCAAATCCCAGATATCCTTGTATTTCACCGAAACAAAGTCGCGCAAAGCATGGTTTAGCAAAACAGAAGAGGAAGTGTGCTGGGAAGAATGGACCATCTATATTAAAAGCAAGGCGGGTGCGCAGACAGAAAGAGAGCGGACGGAAAGACACAATAGCGCCGTGGATCAGTGCAAAAAGACCATATTTAGCGTTATCCAGGAAATCGATAAAAACAAAGACCATATTCCTTTGATTGCTACATCGCAAGCAAACCCCTTTCCATATCACATCACTGTTGTTCCGGCTTCGGGACTATGGAGCTCGATGATAAAGCGAGCAATTCTTCCTGGCATTTCATAATATTTAATATACATAAAATAATGTTTAATTTATATTTTTTTAATTGTCAAGTTGTCCTTTAGCTCTGGATATCGCCATTTGCAGGCGCGAAATCCTAGATGACGAGCTATCCGGTCGCTGTCGCTTGGTTGCGCTGAGCATGGGCGAGTTCTGCAAATAGTCAGAGTACTCTGAAGCAACGCTGGTGGTGGTCCGGAAAGACGCAGTTGTGTTGGGCGACGGCGGGCCAAACATCCCGGCGGCAACTGTAGGCGGCGGCTCGACAAACTCGCCTCCAAACGCCATGTTCGATGGGCGCTTGGTCTTGGGCGTCGTGAACATCGCCGACTGATCATCCTCCGCTGCTGCCGCTATCTGTTGGCAGAACTGGGCAGTTTGGGTGACAATTTGTTCCGCGGTATTCGCTGCAGTCTCGACCATTTCCGTTACATCGTGTCTATCGACATATGCGTTACTGCTGGGAATCGAATGCTGAGTAAATTCCATCTGATGCTTGACTGCGAATTCTAGAGCAGACAGACTTGCTCCAAGCAAAACAGAAGCATGCAGAGAGCTGCTATTGGCAAAAAGTATCTGGTCAAGCGATGCTCTAGCAACGGCGTTAGAGACAAAGGAAAGATGGCCGAAATACCCCCATCCAGTGCTAGTCAGCACAGTTGCTTGCGGAAACCTCGAAACCTCCAGCTGCTGGTGCAAATCATCTAGGCCCAGCAAAAGCTGGTTAACAACGTCGATAAATGCATTGGCAATATCCACTGCCCTGTTAAACACAGATAACGCAGAATTGCCATCAATAACTCGTTGTTCTAAAATACTGCAAACGCAGCTTCGCAGCCTACAAAGCATCCGAAGCATCGAGTCAACCACTGGGTCATATGCGCGGCTGACCCGGATCAAAAGGTTGCGGCGGCTGTGCGCGATTTTTTGGAAAAGCCACTTGACTCCAGCTGCAAACTGGCTTTTGGCCATGGTAACATTGAGTGCCAGCGTGTGCATAGAAACATTGGACGGAACGCCATCGATCGAAACGATATATTCGACAAACCGACGCACTGCCTTTGCCGCCCTGGAATCGCTGCACCAAAACACATTGAGTACTGGTATAATGGACTCGTTAGCGTTTTGCAAAGGCGCCTGCTGGCGGATTTTGTTGAGCGAGCCGCTGACAAGCTTTCTGATATGCGCTCCCAGAGGCGTATTGGCCAAATCGCCTCTAATATCAGCGCCAGTAACCGGCTCTGATGATAAAAGCACGATCATCGCAGAGACTCGTCTTGTGCTGATATCCTCATATTCGCTGTCCACAGCCTCGCGAACTTCTATGCGCTGCAGTGTGGCGACCTTGCGCTGTCTGTAGGCCCTGGAATATTTTGCGGATCTGGCAGACTGACTGGATGCAGAGACAGTCGACGGATCTATCTGCCACCACAGCCACGAAGAGAGCACAGAAGACATGTCCTGTGCCCCATACAGCTCGACCAGGGACTCGAGCGACGGACTGCCGTAGCGCTTGAGAATATGGCACACCGCATCAAAGTTTCCTTGGCCCAGATGCAGAGATTCCCAGAAATCAGAAGGCAGCGAAGCAGAAATAGATGGTATTGGAGCGCAGGGACTAATGTTATCCAGGTCACAAACAACGTCTGACTTTCTGAGCATTGGGCTGTTTTTGGAAATACTGGAAAACATCTGCTTTTGGCCGATATACTCGCTGTCGACCATTCTGTCTAGCTCGTCGATATACTGCTGCTGCAGCGCTCGGTCCTGCTGCTTGGCCACAGACTCCATACTCCAGCGCGAAAACGCCCTGCCAATGACTGATCTGCGGCGGAAAGAGTCGGCCTGGGCAAACAAAAGACACCTGTATGACTCTTCGTATACCATAAATGCAGATGTATAGCTGACTATGGCCTCTGCAATGTCCTCGGACAAGGCCAGCGCAGCCTTGGAGTGCTTGCGAGCACGCTGGACAATTGGCTGGCCGACCTCGCTGACTAATGAGTCTATTAAGTTTGCATACAGCGCGTTGGTAAGCGATGTCCAGTTGATCCGCATGCGAGGGCGGTTCCAAACGATATCTGCGGCAGGCGAGCCCTGCACAGCTTGTACGGCCTGTTGCTGCAATATTTCCTGCTGCTGCTTTGGTTCTGGTGTCGAAAAAACGGTTTTATCTGGGTGCTGATTTGTTGGTTCGGCAGAAACTTTGGCAGGAGACACAGCAAAGGACTTGGCTGGCGATTTAGCGGCTGAAAGGCTTGTTGAACCAGCGCCTGCAGCATCAGAATTAGCAGAGGCCGCTAAAGCACTGTTGCTGACAATTAAAGAGCCGTTTGGCTGGCTTTTGGCAGGAAATGTAAAGCCCGGCCCAGAGGCATCAGCGACCAGGGTAGGCGCAAAAGAGACGGACTTTGCAGGCTTCTTGGCACCGCTGGGAGATGCAGAAAAGGGTGACAAACTATCCTGCTCTGCCTGCATTTGCATGCCTGGCGCAAAAATGGCAGCAGGCTGAGAATTAGACTTGATTTTCAGCGGCTGTGCCGCGTTCTGACTAAAACCGAACCGCGAAGCAGCAGCAGAGATGTCCGATGAAGAGGCAGCAGCGGCGAACGATGGCCCAGAGGTAGAAGAGTTAGTCGATGGACCTGCTGGCATCGCGGTATTCTGCGCAGACAAGCGCGACTGAAGCGATGGCAATGGCGCTGGCAGTGATACTGCTGGCTGAATACCAGTGATACTGCTTTGAGCAGACCTTGCGCTGGTGGACAGCTGAGCCGGAGCAAGCATCTGCTGGTCGAGCGGCGTGTTGATGACGTGCATCAGCGACGAGTGCAGCTTGGCGCCAACAACGCGCAAATTAGGCCCGTTGCGACGCAGCTTATGCTCTGGCTCGCGAAACACCAGCTGTTTGCCCGCGCGCTCGCCCAGACGGACGCCGCGATGATCGACGGTGACGTTGAACAAGTTGCAGAACTCTGTCAGCTCTCGCAGCGAGTCGAAGGCAAGCATGGCGGCGAGCTGCTCGCTGGGATACTCTTTGCGCTCCTGAAAGGGAAACGCCGCGTTCATTGCCTTCAAAGCGGCGCCGCGGATGCCCGGGAAAAAGTACTCGGCCAGACAGGCCAGGAGAAACGGCGTCTTCTGCGATGCCACAAGGCGGAAAAACTGCGTGGCCAGGTTCTGCGCGGCAAACCGGTTCCCCGGGTCCTTGCGACCGACGGGCATGCCGCTGGAAGACTCGCTTGTCATGTGCAGCCGCAGGGCCTGCTGCACCACGGGCGCACGGAAGATGTGCGCGGGCAAGCGCTCTGCCACGCGCTTGGGATCGGGGTCGCGCAGGTGGGCCACGATGTAGTAGGCGTAGAACTCGGCCTCGTTGGGGCTTGGCTCGCCTGCCTTGCGACGGTCGTCATAGAGCTCGATCAGCGTCTTGAGCGTGTTGCGCAGCTGCTCCATGTCCTGCTGCTCCTCGAACTCCTTGTGCCCGCAAAGCACGTGCAGAGAGATGATATGGAACCTCGCTATCCTCTCGCATGCTTCCATAGTCCGGTAGTCGCGGATATTCTGGATCGTAAAGTCCTGTCTAATGCTGCGTGTCCTGTCGCGCACAAACCCGTGGCAGCTCCTTAGCGTCTGGTCCTGACCAATCACCGCATCTACCAGGTAGTCCAATGTGCGCACCAGCGTGTCGGGCGTGCGCAGGTCCTCGGGCAGCGGCTCCTCGTTGCCTGCCGCCGAGCGATGGAACGTCTTTACCGTCCGCTGCGGATCCGCCTTGCGCGTTCCTGGAACCAGCTCCTGCGGCGCAAGGTTGTTCTTGAGCTCTCGCTCCTCGCGCTCAAACTCGGGACACATCAGCGTGCAGGTGCCCACAATCTTTACGGCTGAGCTGAGCGACCCGCCGCGCCCAAGCCTTCCCTGCGCTGTGAGCTGCTCGCGACGCTTGGCACGCGCCTCGACTAGCTGCTTGTACCGCTTCTCTCCCTCGGTGTTGCTGAACCGTTGCCGGCGAAGCGCCTTGAGCTGCTCCTCTTCCTCGGCCGACCGATTGAAGTCCATTTCTTGAAAAGAAAAGAAAAGAAAAGAAAAGAAAAAAGGAATAGCAAGAGATGGAGAGATATAGACTGTAGGAGCAGCAAAGAAGAGCAGAGCAGAGTGGGAGGACAGACGCGTACTTATTATTAATAAAAGTATGTAAATATGTATAACAGATTGAATGCCTTGTAGCAGAATTGAGCAGAAACAAAGGAAGTTAAAATAATAATAATGAAGAGCTCCCGATTTTGCGGTTGAACTGTGTAAACGCGGCTTGAAGTTTTTCTAAAAAAAAAATTATCACGTGAATTGAAACAATATCAAAAAAATTCTTGTCCCAATTTTGGCATTGCTCTTGGTCACTTTTCAGCCTATTTCTTTTTTTCTTTGCCTCAAGTTCCCTGTTATCATTCACTCACTCACTCACTCATTCATTTATAAGAGAGAGTTTAATTCGGCAATGGCAGAGCAGAAATCGACCTCAGTAGCGGCATCTTCCGAGCCCCTGGGCCCCGAGCCATCGCCTATGAGCCACACAGAAAACCTCGACAGCCTAGTGCAGAAGCTCCGTAGCACGCCCCTATTCATGACCGATCTATCCGACGCAGGCGACGACAACATGGCCGTCGAGGCTTTGAAAAGCCTGTCTTACGACGATCCGCCTGAGGAAACAGCGACAAACCTGAAGGACTCTGGCAACGAGCAGTTCAAAGCAGGAAACTTTGCCGAGGCAGTCAAGTTCTACTCGCGCGCACTGGACCACGACGGCCACGATAATAAAGCACTGAAGGTGTCGCTGCTTACCAATCGTGCGGCTGCTAACCTGGAGCTTAAGAACTTTGGCAGAGCGATCCAGGACTGTGCTGATGCCCTGAGGATTAGGCCGGAGACGCCCAAGGCGCTGTTTAGATCGGCAAAGGCGTTTTTGGCTCTGGAGAAGTTTGACGAAGCGAGGGAGTGCTGCAAATGGGCACTGGAGCTTGATCCCCAGGGCAGCGAGATCAAAAGGTTGCAGAAGCTTATCGAGGATACGCAAGTGACTTTTGATCGTCGTATCAGAGAGCGCGAGGAAAGGGAAAAGGCCAGACAGAGATCCAGGGAGCTTTTGAAGCGCGCAGTCGAGATCCGCGAGGGCCTGTGTTTTGACACTACCGCTGCGAAAAAGAAGGATCTTTATGCCTGGGAAAACGACTCTGCCAGACAAGTCGTCCTGGACGAGTCCTCCGGCCATCTCCAGTGGCCTGTGTTTTTTCTGTATCCCGAGTCGAAGGAATCAGATTTTGTCGAAAAGTTCGACGAGGCAACCACGCTGCGCGATATGCTCGAAATGGTCCTGGCTGAGCCCCCTGCGTGGGACGACAGGCGGCATCCAAAGTACACGCTGGACAACGTCGATACCTACTTCATCCATCGCCCAGTCGGTGGCTTCGACGAGGACGAGCGCTTGGTTAAGGTCGGCATCACCACGCGTCTGGCTACAGCGCTGGCCCACGAGAAATACGTTATCCGCGACGGCATCCCCAGCTTTGTGGTTTTGCCTCGCAACGATCCCTTCACCACCCAGTTCATTGATCGGTACCGCCAGCTGCGCATAGCCAAAGAAGCCGCCTCTAAAAAGATCTGAGCGATTACAGACTAGTGAGCACATCGATCTCAAATTAAATTATAGAAAAACACTCTTAGGTAAATTAGAAAAGAAAGAAAAAAGAAGGAAAAAAAAAGCTAGAAGCGCCCCAAATCATAAAGCCACGTTATTCATCTAGTTGCCAAACTGGAAGCCGCCCTGTGGAACAGACACGTCGCCCTCAAAGGTAAAGTGGCCTGTCTGCTGGTTTACATCAGGCATCAGCTCGGTGTCCTCGTCGGCATCGCCCTCACTGAAGTACTTGTCGATAATGTTGTACGCCTTCTTGTAAATCTCGATGTTGTCGTGGAGCTGCAGATTGTGGATCTTCTCCATGCCTCCGGCTTCCTCGATAAACAGCGCATACTGGTTGATCTGGTTAGCGCTCATCTCCTTGTCGGCCTCGCCAACCTTGAGGATGTTCTCCAGACCGTCCAGCGCGACCTGCGTGATCTTGTTGTCCATGCAGTTGAGCAGATCGCACAGGGGCTTGATGCATCCTTGCTGCACCATGTAGCGGATCTGGTCAGGCTGGTTCAGCCCGCCCGAGGTCGCATTGGACACGGCCCAGCACGCCTCCTTCTTGCTCTTAAAGTCGCCGTGCTGCAGAATGTGCAGCAGGGGCGGGATGATGTTGGCATCGATAATGGCCTGAATCTGAGCTGTGTTGCCAGCAGTGATGTTGGAGATCGTCCAGCACGCCTCCTTGCGGATGCCATCCTTGGGCGAGTTGAGCAGAGAGAGCAGGGCTGGCAGCGCGCCGCAGTTCAGCACAATCTGCGTCTGCATGTCATCGCCAGTCACGATGTTGCCGATGGAGCGCAGAGCAGGCGTCTGCACAGTGGTCATCGGGTGCATCAGCAGCTCGACCAGGCGACGGCAGACACCGGCCTCGATGACAGCCTGAATCTTGTCGTTGGCGCCATCGGACAGATACGAGATGGCCCAGCACGCGTCGGTCAGGATCTCGTCGTCAACAGAGTAGATGAGCTTGCTAAGCACAGGCAGCGCGGGCAAAATGGACTCCCAGTCGGGCTGCGGGTTCTTTCCACGGCAAAAGTTCGACAGCGTCCAGGTGGCGTTGCGCAGCATCGACAGCTTGTGGTTCTCGTTAAGCAGCTTGAGAAGTGGCATAAGCGCGCCCTCAGAAAGCACATAGTCGCGGCACTTGGGGCTGTCGCCGGCAATGTTGCCCAGTGCCCATACAGCCTGCTCGCGCACGTCGAGGTTCTCGTTGCTCAGCAGCTGAATGAAAATAGGCACTGCCTTCTCGTCGATGACAACCTGCGTCTGCTGCGAGGAGCCCGAGGCAATGTTGGTCAGTGCCCAGCTGGCCTCAAACTAATTCAAGTTGCAAAATAAAAAAATAGAAAATAAGGAGGGTATAAAAACATTTGTTAGTCACTTGCACATTTTCAAGTAAAAAAAAAATTTCATTTAACTTGGTATTTCCCTAGGTATGCAGATGCCAATAAATGCAAATTGGCACAAAATAAAAAAAGCACACACACACTAGACCTTTTGCATTCAATTCACAAGCTAGATTAACCTACCTGAATCACAGAATGAGACGAGCGCAGAAGCTCGACAAACCGCGGCACAACACCGCACTCGATGACTTCAGCAATAGGAGGATTGCACTCCTTGGAAAGAAGCTTGCGGAACTTTGTCACCGCAGTAAGCTGCTCGTCAAGGTTCTCTGAGTACAGGCCGTTGATCATCGGAGGGAACTGCTCCTGCAGCTGGTCGTTGGTTGCAGCCGCCCGCTCGTCCTCGCCCTCGCTGTCAGAGGCATTGTCTGCTGGCAGGTTGAAATTGCGCTTCTTTGCCAGAGATTCATCACGCTTCTGGCGACGAATCTCGACTGTCTGCTCCTCGCGGCGACGACGGATTTCATCTGCTTGGAAAGTACCCTTATTCTTGTATGCGTTACGACGATGCTCTGGAATGCGCTCCATTTTTATTTTGCTCTTTTTTGTTGGAAAAGGTTGTTGTTTGTAGTAAAAAAATCAGGCACAGAAAAAAATTGGTTATTTTCGTTTGGTAGCTGCTTCCAAAACCTTGTTAGGGTTGCTGTCTACTTTTTTTAAAAAGAAGAAAAAGCCTTGTGTATAATAATTATAAAATAATAATAAAAACCAGAAATTTGGATTATAAAAAGTAAAAAGTGAAAAATAAGTCGAAGGAGGGGAAGAAAAAAGAAAAAGGAAAGCCAGCGTTTTGGCAGAAAGACAAAAAGACATGATGACTCTCTCTCTAAACTCATATACGAGAGGCCAAAAAATAAACAGGTTTTAAAGTACAGCTTGATTCGTTAAACCTTTTCAAACATCTGTCACCACTCAAATATTCAATTTCTTTTGTGCTATATGTAAATGGCAAAGCCTGTTAGCGATGAAGATGTTCATATTGGGAGCCAGCTAGCTTGCTCAGCTCCTCCGTCCTAAACTTGCTGTTGTGGCTCGGCCATAGCTATATGCCCTGTAATTCTTTGTGCTTCCATCACTAAAATCAAACGCAAAGACACATAGACGCATAGACACGCATTTAAAAAAGAAATGTTTGAGCAAGTGACCAATCATGCATACGACTGCTTTTTTGAGAAAAAAATTTTGAAATGCATTTCTCAACCAGCTGATCTGAAAGAATAAGAAAATTTATCAATGCTGATCAGATCAATTTTTTTTTACATTTTTTTCTTTTTGATTCGAAAAAAATATTGGTTCATAAAGGCCATGGTTTAATTTTATTTGTTCGCTATTGCTTGCTTCGCTTATTAACGTTCCTTTTTGTTTCTATTCGTATACCACAAAAAACCCCCCATTATATACACCTCCTCTTATTATCCTTTTTTGTCTATATCTTTTAACTGAAAATGGGAAAGATAGTGAAAAAGTTTACCCAGGGCGCCTCAAAGACATACATCACCCGTAACAGGGCACTCAAGAAGCTCCAGGTCAGCCTGGCCGACTTTCGCCGTCTGTGCATCCTCAAGGGCATCTACCCAGTCGAGCCACGCAACCGCAAAAGAGCCAACAAGGGCTCGACAGCCCTGACGACCTTTTACTATGCAAAGGACATCAAGCTGCTCCTGAGCGAGCCACTCATAAACAAGTTCCGCGAGCACAAGATTTTTCTGCGTCGGCTCAAAAACGCGATTGGCAAAAACGACATAACCAGGGCCAAGTCTCTGGAGGATAACCGTCCGCAGTACACGCTTGATCATCTGGTCGTCGAACGCTATCCGACGTTTATCGAGGCACTGCGTGATCTGGACGATGCCCTGTGCATGGTTTTCCTGTTTTCCACGATGCCTGCCAAGGGCCCTGTCGACAGCAAGGTCATTGAGGAGTGCAAGCGGCTGTCTTGCGAGTTTATGCACTATGCTATTCACACGCACAGCTTGCGTAAGGTGTTTTTGTCGATCAAGGGTATTTATTATCAGGCTGATATCCAGGGACAGCCGATTACGTGGATTGTACCCTATCAGTTTAACCAGCATGTTCCTCAGGAAGTCGACTTCAAGATCATGGGCACGTTCCTTGAGTTTTACCGCACGCTTTTGGGGTTTGTCAACTACCGTCTGTACTCCTCGATCAACCTGTCGTACCCGCCCAAGATCGACCAGAGAATGGATGACAGCGCTGCTGGCCTCGGGTCGCTGCAGATCAAGTCCAGGGAAATCGACGATCTGATCAAGAGTCTTCCGGCTGATGCAGTAGCAGACAAAAGCAGCATCGAGGTCGATGAGAGCGACGAAAAGGCAGCTGAGGACTCGGAAAAGATAAACGAGCGTCTGAGCACCCTGGGCAGCAAGATCAAGTCGATTGTGGCAGCAGCTGCCTCGGAAGAGACCCACGAGGCACCTTCTTACAGCGCTGTCGAGAGCTCAGCTGCCGACGACGGCGACAATGTGAAGCCCGAGAATCTGCTTTTTGGCAAACACGTTATTTTCCTGTCCCGCGAGGTCCCGCGTTACTCGCTCGAGTTTGTGATCCGTGCCTTTGGCGGCCGTCTTGGCTGGCCAACCACCTCTGGAGGCGGCTCTCCGTACCAGGAGACAGATAACGCCATTACTATCCAGATATCCGACCGTCCTGTGCTGGCTACCCAGCATCCCAACCGCGTCTACGTCCAGCCGCAGTGGGTCTATGACTGCGTCAATGCCCGGTGTCTGCTGGACACCGCAGATTATCTGGTTGGCCAGAAACTGCCTGCCCATCTGTCGCCGTTTGTCGAGTATGCTGAGGGCGACTATATCCCTGAGGCGGCTATCAAGATGGCGGCTGCTGCGGGATTCGAGGGCGAGGTCACCACTCTCCAGTCCGATGACCGCGACGAAGACGGCTCAGAGCAGCAGCATAGCAAGAGCAAGAATGATATCGACAGCGACGACGAGGAAGATAACGAGGATGAAGAGGAGGAGGAAGAAGAGGCAGATAATGACGAAAATGAGGAGAGCGACGAGGGCATGGACGGCGAGAGCGCCGATGAGGACGAGGAGGCATCTGACGAGGAGGAGGCAGCGCGCATCAAGGCTGAAAAGCAGTATCAGCAGCAGATCCTTGCAGAGAGAGCCGGTCTGACGTTCTCCGAGTACCAGCAAAAGTTTGGCAACAAGAAGAGCAAGGCAGCAGCTGGCAGCAGTGCCGGCGCAGCGTCCAATGGCAACAGCAACAAGAGCAAGCGTGGTGCTTCCAAGCGCACTAAGGCCCAGATCGACGAGGAGGAGCGCGAGAGAATTGCCATCTCTATGCTTAGCAAGAAGAAGCGCAAGCTCGTGAACCGCACCAGAGACGAGGAGTACAAGCGCAGCAAGGATATCAATGCGCTCAAGGTTCGCAAGGCGGAGATCCAGAATGGCAAAAAGAGCAAGGCTAGAAAATAAGTAATAATTTTTTGTTGGCACTTTTTTATTTTATTTTATCCTTTCATCCATAAACATTTGAAGATAAATGAATATCATATTGCAATAAAATGTCGGTTCTTTCTTCGGTATGCAAAATCCAACAAATAAAAATAAAAAAGATAGAGTAGGCTAAAAACTAAGCATAAAGAGCATCGTCGTCATCGTCGTTCTCGTCGACACCATCTTCATAATCCTCTTCTTCTTCTTCTTCGTCATCCAGATCCTCCGGATCATCTGGATCGTCCTGCTCACTGGACATGCCAAAGTCAGACCCGTCAGAGTCGTTTGCCAGCCTTCTTCTTCTCGATGGCTGACGCGTGGATCTGGTAGACGCTGCGGCCTTTCTCTTGCGCAAGCGCCTGGTCTCCGACGAGCCCTCCTCGCCCTTGATGGTCACAGCAGCAACGGCAGCTGCCGCCATGGCACCCGATCTCCGGCTAGACGTCAGCCTGCGGCTCGCACGCAACCGCGAGCTCGACAGGGTCTGCGACTGGTCGGCATCATTGGCAGAGCTGCTGAGAGCCTGGCTGAGCAGCTGCGAGTACCGGGATATCAATTTCTGAGCCGCAATGGGGACCACAGTGCCGGGGTCATTAAATGTGTCTGCGTTTTGCTGGATAAGCTCCATGTCAAAGGCCACGGCCATGATATGGCGGTAAAAGCTGTTTTGCAGCCGCTCGTATATGGTGTCCAGGCAGATCGGATACGCGATATTGAGAAGATAGTCCGGGTAGTCGACCACATAGTCGACGTTTTTGACAAACCAGCCGAAATCAGGCTCTTCGCGCAGTCCATCGACGACGCGCAGCAGCGCCGTGCTGGTCTCAGGCGGAATTTCCATCTCTGCCGCGTCGTCGTCGTGCACAAGCTCCCACGGAGAAACCATCTCGGTCCGACTCTCGCTGTCGAGCCCAGTCGACTCGATGTCCACGTCGGCCCACTCGACAACAATGCTTTTCCAGGGATTGCGCGCTATCAGCCGCGTAAAGTTGGTCTGACGCGACGTGGGCTTGATGTCGCGGAAACCGACTATCGCTGCCGAGTGCGCTTGGTCCTCGTCGAAAAGCACCTCGACAGAGTCCCCGATCTTTAGCGACCTGTGTAATGAGGCACGGTACCGGGAGTACAGAATCAAAAAGTCTGGAACCCCATCGCAGTCGTGGTACTGCACCTGGATAAAGCGATGCGCCAGTTCGTGGTCGCCAGTCTGCGTTTCCTGGTCCAGCTCCTCGATCGACTGGTTGGCAAGCAGCTGGATCTTGACCGTGCAAAACGTCGGTGGCCCCACCGAGTAGCGCAGGTCGACGACTTTGCCAAACACAGTCAGCGAGAGATTGGGCATCGTCGCATATGGTAGCAGCTTCTCGCTCAGCTTCTTGCATCTGGATGGATTTGTCCAAAAGTCCTCATGCCCCTCTCTGAAGTAGACTATAATGTCGCCGATCTGCGGTCTGTATGGCACAGTACTTGGCGCAGTAGCCAGGATCCAGTCGGTGGGCTGATAAAGACTGCCAGCTCCGGTATATGGATTATTTGTCTGCGCATATGTGCTTGTTGCTGCTGCACTTGTGCTGGTACCAGCATAGCTGGCAGATGAGCGTCTTTGCTGCTGCTGCTGCTGCTGCGCACTATCATCAGCATACCGGCCTCTTGCTGCGGCGCTGTCCGAACCAGAGGGCTCCTCGTCGCTGTACAAGTCGCCCATGCCGGCCGACCTAGGAACTTGCATATGGCTGCTCCGCTCGTTGGCTCGCCCTGGCACAGTCCGGGTCATAGAGGCTTCGTTATCAGACGCGAAATCAGAGTCCTCATGATCTCGGACCCTTCTGACATTGGCGCTGGACCGCGTAGACCGGCCTCGAGTACGAGTAGCAGCTTCTGCTCTAGTTGTTGAAACGGCAGATGCAGCAGTGCCATTGAGATCGCCTGCTCGACGACGACCGCGTTGCTCTGAGATCCGCGCTTGCGATCGGCTCGAATACGGCAAATGGCTGTCGATGTCTGAGCTAGGCATAATGTCGATATTGGCATCTGCGTTGATCCGCGAGCGAGATCTACCGGCGTCATTATAATCTGACTCATTATCGCTTTGCTCTTGCTGCTCTTCCGAGGAAACAGCTTCGTCTGCATTGCCCGACTCGGAATCGCTAGCAATTCTACGATTGCGAGTCAAATATGAGGTCTCTGCTGCAGAGTCAGCTTGGTCGCGGGATATCCGTGGACGTCCTCTACGGCGACCGCCTCTTGCATTGCTAGCATTGGCAGCCGAGTGTCTGGCGGGCCTGAACTCGTCATCCGACGTGATCGACTCTGTGTTAGCCCCGTTTTCTTCGACTTCGTCGCCTGCAAATAAATCCGCATTGCGAGTGAGATTCCTGGTAGAAGGACGACCTCTGACAGCTCGTCTGTTTGTGGCCTCTGCAGTTGGCAAGGCATCCCATGCCGTCTCTTCGACATCGTAGTGGGTATTAGAGCGCGTACGGCGGATACGTCTGGTTGCACGCAGTCCTCTTCTTCTACTGCTAGCAGCTGATCCAGCCTCCTCGTCGCTGTCAATGTCCATCGCACCGTTGCTATCATTGCTCACAGCTTCAATATTTACATCGCCGTCTTGGTCGTCGTCCTCTTCACCAACTGCTCGTCTTGCTGTAGAACGACGATGGGAGCTCCGCTGAGAGCGCGAGTCTGCAGAGTTATGGCGGTTACGCAAAAGCTGTAGCGCGACTCTTCTGTCTCTTGGATTCGCTGCCCAAGCAGAAGTCTCATCAGAGTCGTTGAACCTACGCGTCGCACGACCAGTGCTCTCGGCATTTGCAAATCTGCGCATGCCATTGTCGTCGTCTTCCTCTTCTACCTCCTCGAGTTCGTCTTCCTCTTCCTCCTCTTCCTCGCCAGCATTGTATTCCTCGTCATCGCTGTCATCGTCAATGGGCAAGATGATAGGCAGCTCTGGCTCAGCGATCTCTTCTACAGTTGCTGTGCGCGCTGGCGCTCTTCCTCGCCTGCGACGGCCACGAGATGGCTGTATCTCGGCAATTGGTGCCTGCGCTGCACGGTTGTCCAGATATGCATGGTCTAGCTCAATGGTCAGAGCGGCCATTCGGCCAGCATCTTCTCGGCTAAACAAATGCTCGTCAATGCCCATTCCAATATCGAGTCCAAACCTTGTGCCTCTCTGACGACGGTAGATACGGCCATCAAAGTCCATCAGCGGGCTATGCGGTACCAGATACGAGGGGATCTGGGACTGCTGGTCAGCGACAAAGCGGTTCTCGTCCATTATAGTAGCTGTATAGTCATTGGCAAACATCTGCTCGTGCATGCGATTTGCATCGTCATATGCCCATGAGGGCCCAAGCCCAAAGAGCAAGGCTGCGCCAGTGTCGCTTGTAAGTGCAAACTTGAGCCCATCTTCCGAAAATGAACCATCGAAAAGCATCTCGCCCACCTTGTACTCATGCAGCACGTCTCCAGTTTCCGTGTTCCATATGATTGCACGGCCGTCGTATCCGCCAGAGATCGCTATGCGCGGGTCTGTTGGATGTGGAATAAGCACGTAGACTTCGGCAATGCTGTGTAAGCGCCTTTTCCACAGGACTTTGCCAGTCAGAGTATCGATGACCAAAACGGATCCGACGTTGTTGCTGGCAATTATCCTTGTGTTGTCGCAAAGCCAGGTCACCTGGTTAGTCTCCACGCGAGCGGTTCCCGCCACTGGCGGCGCTCCAGCAGTAGCGTTGTTAGGGGCAACAAGCGAGTCTGTTTGCGCCGTCGCATTAGGCTGAGTCTGAAAAGACACCACTATGCCAGTTGCTGCTCCGATAGCCCGTGTGCTGTCAGAAACCAACTCGACCGGCGCATCGGCTCTATCAGAGACAGCGACCGCATCTGTGCTTGGCTGGTTAGGAGCAGTAGCAATAGGAACATCAGCTGCCGCAACATCGGACAAAGGCATAGTTGCCATTGTGCCAGCGTTATTTGCAATACTAGAGACTACCGCTGTACTATCGGATCTAGAAGTCTGGGTATTTCTTAGATCGACGGACGATGCTAACGACCCTATGCTATCGACCAACGTTCCCAGCTCAGCCAGGGCCTCGGTAGCCCGCGTCGCTGATTCGCTGGCTACAGCGGCAGCCGCCTGGGTTGCTGCTGCCAGCATCGCAGCTGTGATGGTATTATCTGCTGCTGGAGTAGTAGTAGTAGCCGCTATCGGCGCAGTGGGGCGAACAAAGTCATCTTGGCTTTCAGCGATAATCTCCGGCGCATCTTGCGGCAACGGAATCGGCTCCTTTACATCAACGGTAACCGAGGACCACTTAAGGTCTGGGCCGCTGCATCTCCATACTTTGACAGTTCCATCGACCGATCCAGTGAGAAACTTCTCGCCGTCGCTGCTAAACACCAGCGTTGTGATGCTTTCTTCGTGCGCAGCTATGCGAGTAATTAGCCGCGGCTCGCCCCATCCAGAGGCGCCAACGGGGCAGTTCACTGCGTCGGCAATTGTAGAAAAGATGCTGACGTATCCCTTGACCGTAGCAATGGCCAGCCGCGAGCCCGTGTGGTTGAATGCAAACGACGAGATGTTGTCGCGCGGCTCTGAGCGCGCGTCGATGACGATGGGCTCGGTATCGAATGTGAGTGTGTCTCTGTGCCAGCGATAAAGCCGGCAGAGACCTGTTTCACACGTGGCAGCGAGAAAGCGGATCTGGGCTATAGGCGACGGCGAGAAGCGGACGCCAGTAACGCTTTTCACCCGACCCTGCGGATTAGCTATTAGAACAGTACGGGGTTCGCCGGTCTTGAGGTTCCAGATGCGCACGGAGCCATCTGTCGATGCGGAGGCCAGCAGCGTGTTCTCGACGTTGAGCGCAATGTCCGAAACCATGCCCTGGTGGCCCTTGAACGTCTTGATCAGATAGCCTGTTCGTGTGCACCAGATCTTAATCAAAAAGTCGTCGCTTCCAGTGATCATGCGTCGACCGGTCCTGTCAAACAAAACGCAGTATGTCGGATACTTGTGGCCGTGGCAGCGCACTAGCCTTCGGAAGGAGGCAACAACCGAAAGCGGCATCCGAGAAGAGCTGCTCAGGACCTGCTGCGACGGATTTCTGCTGCGGCAGCGGATCTTCTTGGCCATTGAGGTGCAGGCAGACGTCCTTTCTGCGGCAGCGCGGCTCGAGCGTCCAAGGATGGTCCCGCCTGCAGCTAGAAGGGCAGAGGCGTCGCGGTCGACAATTGCCTGCATGATGCGCAGCAGCTCGCTGCTTGCTATGTGTGGGTGCTCCTGGACCAGCTGGCTGTATGTGCGCGAATGCCTGTTGCCCAGCCAGTCGACGCGCTGCGGAAAAAGAGAGGTGGCGTTGTTCTCGAGTGCCTGCTGCAGAGGCCGAGCGGCCTCGCGTAGCGGCCCCTGCGCAAGGTAGTGCGCAATAAGAAAGTTGAGCTACAACAACATTGATAAAGCAGCAGGCGACACCAGTGGAGGAGGTTTTTTTGATGCTGGATTAGCGAAAAATTGAGAGAGAAAAAGAGCAAGTTGGTTGGACGGATGCAGTGAGCCTTGTGACAGAGAGACGGCCGCTCGCTGTCTCTAATTGTTATGTGGCTCCCATCATGCATTGTCTGCTATCTTGTTTTTCATCAGACTGGGTTGGAAAAAAAAGCAGGACTTTTTTCTTGCAATTTTTCTATGCATTTTTTTGGGGGGCAAGTTATAGTTACCCAAGTGCAGCAAAGAACTGATGATTTGATGATTGACTGGCTTATAGCAGTCGCTTTGGCTCCAGAACAGGAACAAGCTTGCTTAATACATACCTCTATAGAGCCGTAACAGAGTCAGCACAGAAACGTCGACCGAAGAGACGAGAGAGGAGTATGCGTTGCCCAGACACATGGCGCGTTTAGGAAAAGTGCAAATTGGAAAAATAAAAGAACGAAGTGAATTAGTTACGGACTTTAAAAAAAAAGTTTAAATTTGGTACTGGGCCAGCAAGCACAGAAAAAAAGACAGAGCACCGTTAGCTTTGGCTTAATGTGTATGCTGCACAGGTTGTCTGTATGCTGAGCAGGAACAAATAAAAAGGCAAAAGAAAAAAGGCTGGCAGAGCTCTAGGCAAGTTCCCGAATTCAGCATTTGGAAAATAAAACATGTGGGTTTGGTGGGTTATCTCAACAGTCGCGTCCACAAACGCGTCTCCTCAATAACCCATGAGTGCTTTTTGCAGAACACGGTGCGGCGTGTGGGCCAAGCTGGGATCCAGAGCCACACAGGTCATGGTTGTGCTGGAAGACCTTGATATCGGCTTCTGGGCGACATGCAGGTTTCGGGACGGAACCTTACCTTGCTCGACCCGGGCGGGCGGGCTGTGCATCGCGTTGTTTTGTATGCCATCGATGGGCATCATCTTGAATATGTAAGCTGTGGAAAAGAAAAGGGGGAAAGAAACTTTGTGGTTTTCTTTTTTTTTTACTTTTTTCGTATGGCAACAAAAAAGCGAAAAGAAGGCTTGCTGTGGTGTGGTGGGAAGGGCGATTTTTTTTACCTTGACGATTGAAAAAATGCTATGAGAAGCGCGCCTGCAATTGGACAGGCTATCTTTTTGTCATGCTATTTTCTCTTTTTTCGTTTACTGCGTGCGCGCGATTGGAGGGCTAGTCGGATTTTCTGATTGGCCACCTATTCCTGATTCTTTGCAAGCTCTGATTTGCTGTCCTTGTGGCACGGCTCGCGAGTAAAGAGAGAAAAAATAAAAACGAGCGATGCAATAGTCGGCTCGATTCGGGAATCGACAAAAAATCTGAGGCGAGAAAGAGAGAAGCCTCGGTTGATGATGGGCTCGGTACTGGCACAACATAGAACATGGGACCCACAGAAGCTTCTCAAGCCCATCATAGTCTGTATTCAGCCGGTGCAAGACCACACGGCTCAGCACAGCACAGCACAGCACAGCACAGCAAAACCTTGTCTCGCTCTTGCTCTTTTGTTCTTGCTTCTCCTCTTGATTCTGTAATCGCACGTGGTGCCATATTATAGAGCAGGCCCGTCCGTCGACAAGCACACAGCAAGCTACTCAGAGACTCCACTCGCCTTGGTCTTTTTTTCCTCCAGAGAATTAAATAAAAACCTGGTATTTTTCCAATAGTATTTTATTCAGCTATTTTCTATTTTATTATTATTATCAATTTTCTGTTTTCTTTCTTGTTTATCTCGGAGGCGCTTATATCGCAAAATACAAACCATACGGGCTTTATAAAGAAAGACGAAGAAAGAATAAACCAAGGAACCTTGCTTGCTTGCCTTTCTTTTATTTTATTTTTTTTACTTGGCTGCTCAAAGAAAAAAGCAATTCATTTGCCATTTCCAGTTCCAAAAACCTTGGACTTTTTTTCCTTTTTGCCTCTTTGCACAGCTTTATATTATATTTATTTCTTTTTTTCTTTCTGGAGTTTATTATTATTTTATTATTGCACCTTTTTCTTGCTGTTGTTGATTTTTTTCCTTTCTTTCCTTTTTTGTTTACTTGTTATATTTTTTCTTCGTTATTTCACAATCAACGGGAAAAAACAACAACATTAAAATTTAGTTTTCGAGATGGGTGACAGCCACGGTTACAAAAGTCAGCCTTTAGGTACAAACGGCGTTTCGGGATACCAAGGGCTGAACCAGGACAACTTTTACGAGGTGCACGAAAGCGACCTGGACTTTTCAGAGCCCTCGGCCCGCGCTCCAGCAATGGCCGTCGATGCCTTTATTCCGCGCCGCAGCGCTCCTGCTCCGCCACAAGCCATGCACTCTGCGACCAGCTCGCAGGTCACTGCTGCATCGGTCGGCGCAAGCTCCATCAGCCAGTACTCCAATGGCAACGCTAGCACCGTCAAGGACAGCCTGCACACTATGGCTCCCGTGCGTGCTGCTCCGCCGCCGCCTAAAAAGTCAGGCATGGGCCCTGCTAACGCCCCGACCACCCTGCACCGCAGCAAGACCACTGGCGGCTCTAACCTGCCTACGCGCAAGTACTCGGACGGCAGGCCCCTAAACAGCACGTATCTGGGTCAGCTCGAGCCCGTCCACGTTGATTCCAACCAGAGCAACAAGTCTTTCAAGGGCGCCGTCAACAAGCTGTTCTCGTCCATGTTTGGTAAGTCTTGACAGATGCTGTTCGTAGCGATCAATCAGCATAACAAAACAGAACAGCAATGTCCCTGAGTTCTGACTTCTGCTTCTGCTGCCACGTCTCTCTTGGCGTGTCCGTGCCTGCTTCTGTTTCTGCTTATTTGGCTCCATCCCTGATAACGATACTAAACAATGATGTTCTGCTGCCATTGACGGCCTCCATCTTCATTTTCGTGTAGATTCGCTCTCTGGAGAGAGCCGGTCGGAGATATCTGCGCCATACAACCCTATCCATCTCACACATGTTGGTTTCAACAATGAGACTGGAGAGTTTACGGTATGTAATATTTGCTTCTCACTTTTTTATGCTGCCTGCCTGTGCTTGTGCATTATTATCACAGCCACATACCACATTTGCAGGCAGGCTCCACACACACAGTTCCTACATGTTGTGTATGTCAATGAATTTTTATGTGGGCTCTCAGTCGGTGCTTTTTGCTCGATTTTATTTATTCTTGGTTCATTTTTGCCTGCTTCTCTGTGTGTGTCTGTGTCTGTGTCTGCGTATATGCCTTTTTTATCTTCGCTAGAAACTGGTTTTTTTTCTCTGTTTTTCTCCACTCTCGCCCTTATCTAAAGTCCACATTCGTTCATACATGGACATACATGGACATGCTGCCATTTTGTATTCTACCCTTTATTCCCCACCCATCTTTTTTCTTTGTTGGCTTGCTTCTTTTTCTTTCCCATTTGGCTACACATGGCCCATTTCTGCCTTTTTTAAAAGGCTCAAGCTGTTCTTCCCATATGGCATTCGTTGTCTGTCAGGAACACCATGGGGGTTTTTTTTCTTTAATCCACACTTATTCCTCCTTTACTGCAATTGCTTTTGCGCTCGTTCTAAAGTGATTTCGTCTTTCTGACAGCGATTGTACAATTCGCCAGTCCTATCGGAGCCTGCCAGCCCTTTTGCTTTCTGTCTGTGACTATGTAGCTGGCTGATGGAAATTAATAAGGAACAAAAAAAAGAGAATACTGTTGATAGCTATTCTTTGTTGACATTTTTTTTATTTTTTCCCTTTTTGGAGTTGGGCTACCAAGGGATCTACGGTCTTTTTGTTTACATTACAAAAGAAACACGCGCTTTTTAGGTTTTGCTTTTTTACTTTTCATTTTTCCTCATTCTGCATGTGGAAAAAAAAAGAAACAAGTGTGTGGACGAGCAATGGCACAATCGCAATCACACAGCTCATGCACTACAATTTCTTTCTCAGTCCCCCATACAACAAGGTTGCTGCTGCTGCTGCTGCTCCTGCTACTTGCTGCTGCATGGTCTGGACTGGTGCTTTTTTATGGGTTTGTTTTTGTTTTAGATCCTGTGTTGCAGATACTGCTTTTCTTGCGTTTTTCCCTTTAGATTTTACTTTCTTGATGCATGCTGGCTAGTATCTATGTACGAGTTCATTTTACTAATCACTTTGCTTTGAATCGTTTCTGGGCCATGTTTACTCTTTGTGAATTTTTTTTTCTCCAATGATGGTTGGATCTGCCGCATACTTTTACCATTTTTGGGGAAAATGCACATTTTGTCTTTTTGCTTTTTTTTACTTTTTTTCAACTCGATAGGGTCTTCCACGTGAATGGTCTATTATGCTCCGCGAGGCGGGCATTTCGAAGCAGGACCAGGAAGCCAATCCACAGGCCGTAGTCGAGGTAATGCGCTTCTACCAGGAAAACACAAAGCACCACGACGAGAGCGTGTGGATGAAAATGGCCTCTTTGGAGAAGAAACTGTCAGAGTCTGACGCTGGACGCCAGGCACAGCAATCGTCGTCCTCGATGTCGTCGCAGAGCGTCACTTTTGCGCCCGTTGACAGCAAGGGCTCGTCGCCTCCTCGGCTGCCGCACATTGGCGACCACTCGCTGAGCAAGAAGCCCTCTAACATCAGTACCTCGTTTGCTAAGTCCGATCAGGGGTCCCGCTCTGATCAGTACTCGCCTTCTTACCAATCTGCGGCTAGCTCTGCCACTGCCCATGCGTCGTACCGTCATCAGCATACTAGCAGTGACGGCTCGAAGCATGCGCCTGGAACAATGAATCAGATGAACCAGATGAACCAGATGAATCAGATGCAGCAGCGCCCCTATGATGAAGAAAGTGATTCATCAAGGTACCGTCATCAGCAACAGCAGCAACAACAGTGGCAGTCCTCCTCGGGCAAGGGAGGCCACTATGGCCAACCAAAGCCCCAGCATGGATACCAGCCATCGTCGACACAGCAGCAGCAGCTCAAGAAGCAGCCGTCATATGGCGGTCTTCAGGAGCTGGATCTGCAACAGCAACAGCAGCAGCAGCTGCAAATCCAGGATCAGCAGCAGATGCTGAAGCGCGGTATGACACTGCCAAACAATCCCAGGGACCACATGGCAGCTCAGCAGCAGCAGCCGCCGCAGCAACAGTATCCTGGGCAGCCGCAGATGGGTGGTGGTTCTTCGTCTGGGCTCAAGAAGCAGCCGAGCAATCATCAGCTCATGCGCGGCCCTGTACCCAACCCATATGCTCAGCAGCCTGTTCCGCAGATCCAGCAAGCTGTCTATCAGACCAAGCCGCCGCAGCAGCATCAGCAGCAGCAGCCCGGTATGCAGTCATCTTCTGTGCAGCGGCACAAGACAATGCCAAAGACCACAGCCACGGGCGGCCTGCAGCACCCGGGGCAGGCGCCGCCGCCTCAGCAGCAGCAGCAGCACCCAATGGCACCGATGCAGCACACGCCGCCAACAAGTAACGGCGGACAGCCTGTGCCGCGTCCACGCCAGCGCCAGCAGCACCAGCCCTCGACCGACGAGGTAGTCGAGCGCCTGAAGCAGATCTGCAATCCAAACGACCCGATGCTGCTGTACCGCAACTTTGTCAAGATTGGCCAGGGCGCATCTGGAGGCGTGTACACGGCGCAACCCGTGGGTAGCCCGAACATCGTGGCGATCAAGCAGATGAACCTGGAGAAGCAGCCCAAGAAGGACCTGATTATCAACGAGATCCTGGTTATGCGGGAGAGCAAGCACAAGAACATTGTCAACTTTATCGACAGCTTCCTGCATCGCGGCGACCTGTGGGTGGTGATGGAGTACATGGAGGGGGGCAGCTTGACCGACGTTGTCACAAACAACCTGATGACCGAGGGCCAGATAGCCACGGTGTGCCGCGAGACGCTCGAGGGCCTTGAGCATCTGCATTCCAAGGGCGTTATTCACCGCGACATCAAGTCTGACAACGTGCTTTTGTCGATGAACGGCGACATCAAGCTGACCGACTTTGGCTTCTGCGCACAGCTGACCGAGAGCATGGCCAAGCGCACGACTATGGTGGGCACGCCGTACTGGATGTCGCCCGAGGTCGTTATGCGCAAGGAATACGGACCAAAGGTCGATGTGTGGTCGCTGGGCATCATGGCTATCGAGATGGTCGAGGGTGAGCCGCCGTATCTCAACGAGAACCCGCTCAGGGCGCTGTATCTGATTGCGACCACTGGTACGCCCAAGATCCAGAATCCAGAGAGCCTGTCGCCGGTGTTCAGGGACTTCCTTGGACAGGCCCTGGAGGTCAGCGCAGAAAAGCGACCCAATGCCACTGAGCTTCTGGCGCACCCGTTCCTGCAAAAGGCCGATCCGCTACGCTCGCTCGCACCGCTTATTAGGGCAGCTCGCGAATCGATCCGCACAGCACCTCACTAAATAAAGAGAGAAAATGCAAAGCAACATGTCTGTTTTTTTTATAAACAAAAATATTAGGCCGTTTATATTTTTTTTTACTTTTTATCTTTTATTGATCTGGTATTTTTCTTTTTTAAATTCATATATATTTATTTTTATCCTTTATTTTAGCTTTTGCTGATTAGGATAGTTATTTTTCTTTTTGTATTTGTGCGTGGGAAAAAAAAGAAGGCCTGTGATCAGGAACAATCAATCGCTTGCTTATTATCAAACCTACTTTATCATTTATATTTAAATGTAGGGTTGACTTGGGTTGCGTGTGACCAACTGACCTCTGGACATGGCTGCTTTCGGATGCGATGAATTCTCCGAAACAAGGTCATTTTTCGGTTGCCAAGATAAATATCACTCATTCTCCCTATTTTTCCTCTCCACATGCACATACATGCTCGTTTTGTCAAAAAAAAATTCAAAATTGGATATACACTTTTTGTTGTTCCAAGTGCTAGCACATGCACGCTATCCTCTCGTCATTTACAATATTTCTTCTCTTGCTGCCATTCCATTTATATTTTGATTCTAGTAATTGTCTATTTATTTGTTTATTTATTTTGGTTAAGCCATTAGTTTCAATTAAGAAAACTTGCTGGTTAGCAAAAAAAAATTTTCTCTGCGGTTAGTGGTTTTTCTCATACAAAGATAAACCGCATCTACATCAAAGAGAACTGCTCAAGTTTTCTATTTGTTTCGAGTTGTTCTGTTTTGTTCGCCATAGAATGAAAAGCTGTCTGAAACCTGATATGCTTTTGATAGGCAAAACATGGTATCACTTTATCCATTTTCTTGGAATGATAGATAAACAAAAGCTCCGGCTTTACATTCTTTGTCTTATTTGCACTTTTCTAGTGTATAGTCCAAAACAGGAAACAAACAATGGTCTATTATTTTTGTTACTCTACAAAGTGGAATAAAATAATGCGTTTTTCGATTCAATAGGCTTTGAAATTGCCACATTGAGACTATAAACAGGCTGTTCTCTATGCTGTGTCTATGTGTCGGTTTTGCGGATTAAAATTCTTTTTTTGCACATTTGCTTTTCTACATGAGATCGAATTTGTCCACAAACACAAGTAATTAAAGCAAATGATATGGGCCGGATAGAAAAAAAAACAAGCCCAGTATGGAAAACGTCTTTATTTTATATGCAAATCCGCCTTTTTAAAAAAAGGCAAAAATAATGATTTACATTTAGTGCTAAATCGACTATTGCGGTTTCTCACGGAATTTATTATGATTTACTCTCTTACATACGCAATATATGGCAGGAGAGAAATGCCCATCCATCAATTGGCTGCAACACTTTGTCTTTAAACTACTGCACAACTTACTGGATGGTGTAAGATCAAGCCTTTCCGTCCCGTCCCTCGGCCTTGGTTTAAAAAAATTGCACAAACAGCATGTCGTATAAACCAATCACCCACCTCTTTTCTGGGGGGTTTTTTCTACTTATATACCCAACGCAGAGCTAGCAGCAGCAAATCATTTTAGCTTGACTATTGAGTGTAAGCATTTCATCCCAATCGATTTGTGTTAGCATTTTTCTTTTCTTGTGTTTTCTTAGAACAAAATTGCAAATGAAATGGAAGGATGGGAGGAGTATCAAGATGCGTCTTCAAGTTTCTTAAGCGAGTTACTGAACTAAGAGATTTCCGCTCATACATTCATCCATCCATCCATCCATTTGAATCTTTTTTCTTTTTTTTTCTCCACTGGGCATCTTGCGAACACTAAAACAAAGAACAGTCAAAAAGAAGTCGATAACGATTTTTTTGGGATTGCTCGTTTCATTTCCTTTTTTAAAACCACGTTAAATGCTATAGCATAAAAAACAATTTTTTTTAGTTAATGCTTATGTTGCAACTAGCACTAGCGATTGACCCTTGTGCGACATTTCCTTTGCTTTTGCTGTCATTTGCCATTCATTGGTTTAATGCCCAAAGAAAAACAATCTCTTGCTAATGAAATATATTCACATGGTGCAAAATTTTTTTGCCTCACTCCCTAACTTTTTCTATTCTATTCATTAATATATCGCTCTTTATCGTATTCTACTATTGAAGCTGCTGTTTGTCTCGGCAGTTATTTTTCCTTATCCTGCCCAGCCGGCTAGAATTGACAATATATATATATATAGCCCGGATTTTGCTTGTTCGTCTTTTGCGTCTTGTTCCTTTTTTTCTTTAACCTTGGTTTGTAATCTTTATTTATAAAAAATCTTGCTCTTCTTTGTATCTGTTTCAGTCTCTACTACTGCTTATTCTAAAATAATATTGCTCTAGTAGTAGACAGCATTGCCTTTTTTAATATTAATCTTTTGCAATATTTAATTTTCATCTGTCAATCTTATATTTTTAGTTTTTTTTTTTAGCGTCATTATTTTTTTTCCTTTTTCAACCATGTCTTTTAGCTCTGACAAGCTGGCTACCGAAGAGGTCTCCAGTCTGTACAAAGAAAAAATCGAGGACCTGCATCCTGAGCATCCCGATGACTATCTGCGCGAGGGCGAGCGCTGGGCCACCGAGGAGGACATGAACACTCTTCGCCGCGTCGGTGACAAACTTCCATCTGCTGCTGTCTTTATTGTCTTGACTGAGCTGGCCGAGCGCTTTACATACTATGGTATCTCTGGTCCGTTCCAGAACTACATCCAGAACGGATACAAGGTGCCAAACTCGAACCCCGGTGCCATCAATGGCGGGCAGCACATGGCTACTGGTCTGGGCAACTTCTTCCAGTTCTGGTGCTACCTCACGCCTATCCTCGGCGCGATCATTGCTGACCAGTGGCTGGGCAAGTACAAGACTATTCTGATCTTCTCCCTCATCTACATTGTCGGTGACCTTGTCCTGACCCTGACCTCAATCCCTGCATCAATTCGTAGCGGCGGCGCTCTGCCCGGAATCATCATCGCCATGATCACCATCGGTATGGGCACCGGTGGCATCAAGTCCAACGTGTCACCCATGGTCGCTGAGCAGTATGGTCGGTATAGACCGTTTGTGCGCAAGCTCAAGAACGGCAAGGAGGTCCTGGTCGACCGTGAGCTGACTGTGCAGTCTATCTTCAACTGGTTCTACTGGTCCATCAACGTCGGCGGTCTGTCTGCCATTGCCACCACTGAGCTCGAGGCCAATGTCGACTTCTGGCCCGCATATCTTCTTCCCACTCTGATGTTTGTCCTCTGCATCATTGTGTTCTGGCTCGGCCGCAACAAGTACGTTATCACCAAGCCCAACGGCTCTATTGTCGTCAAGGCCTACCGCACTATTGCCACCGCTATCAAGAACAAGCGCAGGGCCAAGAAGGAGAACCAGCTCATTGTTGACGAGAACGGCAAGAAGCTGCCGTGGATTGACTATGCCAAGCCCTCTTATGACATTAGCGGCTCTGTTGTGCAGTGGGACGACAAGTTTGTCGATGAGCTGCGTGTGGCCATCCGCTCGTGCAAGATCTTCCTTTGCTACCCTATCTTCTGGCTCTGCTATGGCCAGATGACAAACAACATGGTTTCGCAGTCTGGACAGATGAACACCGGTCCTGTTCCAAACGACATCATGCAGAACATCGATCCTCTGTGCATCATCGTGCTGATTCCCTTCTTCGACTGGGTCGTCTACCCTGGCTTCCGCCGTTGCGGCCTGGAGCTCCGTCCCGTTACTCGCATCACCATTGGCTTCCTTATGATGGCTCTGTCCATGGCATATGCCGCCATTCTGCAGCACTTTATCTACGCCAAGGGCCCGTACTTTAAGCACGCTGGCGACGAGGGCTATGGCTTCAACGATATCTCTGCTGCCATCCAGGTCCCCGCCTACGTGATCATGGCTATTGCTGAGATCTTTGCCTCTGTTACTGGTCTCGAGTACGCCTACAAGCGGGCTCCCGAGTCTATGAAGTCCATTGTCATGTCCATCTTCCTTCTGACCAACGCTGGCGGCTCTATCCTGGCCTTTGCCTTCAACCCTATCTCGTCCAACCCTCATCTGGTCGAGAACTTTGCTATTGTCTCTGGTCTCATGGGCGCCTTCACTGTTCTCTTTGTTGTCTGCTTCCGTCATTACGACCGGGTAGACGAGGAAGAGACCAGGGAAAAGACTGTTTTTGAGAAGGCGCAGTAAACAATGGCAATATTTTTTCTTTTTTTATGTATTTGTGTTACACTGAATGCAGATTTACTATTTCATTTATATTTTGATATGACTTTAATGAAGACATATACATGTGCCCAATTGTGTTTCTACAATGAAATGTTTAGTGATTTGTGAATCTTTATCTATCAATATATTTTTGAGTTATCAGCAAATCAGAAAGAAACGATCAAAAACAAAATTGAATCAATGGCTGTATCTAAATTTTGCAAAGCATTGATACGAACGTACCCGAGCAAAGTGAACATGGCAGATAAATTCGGACGGACCTTTGCAGACAATTAAGAAGGTACCAAAAAAATTGTGTTTATTTAAATGGCTCATTTTTTCAGCATAAATTAAAAAGTATATTTTTACAACTAGGAATGTTGCCGCTTTCTGTTACTACACCATCCTTAATTCTATAAGTAAACATTGCTGCATGAGTGATCCTGCTGCCATCCTGATTTTAAATCATCACATGCGATAAACAAGCATTCCTTGCTTACTGGATAGCACCTTCTTTTTTCCCCTTATCCAGCGCACAATTGAGACATTTTTAAAGTAAACAAAAAGGCTTAATATAAATAAATAAAAGGCACATTCTTGTACTACTTTTTTTTCTATCCAAGCTTTTTTCTGTTTACCTTTTTTTCAGTTATTGTTGTCAAAAAAAAAAACAAGATAAAGTTTATTTTTTTATATCTTTGATACCACTTGAACGTATCCAGGTAAAAAAAAAAGGATTCTCCAAGGTCACCCATCTGTCTTACAAAGAAAACATCAACAACTGAAAAGAAACATCTGTTGCTGTACATCCTCCCTTTCTGAGATTTCCTCTACTTCGTCCTTGGTCTCTTTCAGTTCGATTTATCCACTTGAAAGAAAAAATCTTAATAAAAAATAAGTAAAGTTTAGTCGAGTCGTTGTGGTCAGATACTGCACAAAAATACCAGTTTTGTTTGCATTCAGCTCGGAAACAAGGCAGCAGTGGTCTGTATTAGCAGAGGCTGAATAAAGATATTTTTTTATTTAATCCAATTCTTAGCCTACTATTTATTAGACAAAAGGAGAGACCACAACCATAGCACCAAAAGCAATACAAGTTGGTCTGTAGCAGTAGAACGGTCCAGCTGTTCATTCTTTGGTCTTTATTTTCTTTTCCTTCTTCTACAGACATTTATATATATTATTTTTATCGTCAACACACTTTTATTTTCTTTTGAATCCCTCGCATCCCTCCCTTTACCTCGCATCCCTTTTTTTCTCCCTTTTATCTTATCCCCCTCTCCCTTTCTCTACGTGCTTTTATATTCTACTTTTTTTAAGGTCTCTTTTTAGTCCGTTTTTTCTTTTTCTTTTGAGAATTAACAGTTACAATTCGAAGCAACAAAAAAACATATTTGCTGTTGTTGCTGCTATAAACCACTTATCATTATTATTATTATTATTATTATTAGCGCTTGGATCCATTTTGTTTACAATTGCATTCTTTTTGCATCCCAGCCTCCCCAGGTTTTTTTCCAATTATTATTTACTTTATTATTTTTAACTTGTCCCTGAACTTTTTTTTTTTTATTAATCTGGTCTTTTAAACTCAGTTGTACCACCGACATTAAATATTAATAAAAAAAGTACAAGTCTGAGTTGACTGCTTTTTTTTTGTTTATTTTTTTTTATAATACCAGGGGTGCATTTTTTTTTGTTGTTATTTAATTTTTTTATCGGGTTGCTTTTTTTTTTCTTACAACTCGAGCTTTTCTATTTTTTATTTTTATTTTTTTTTAAAAGTTGCGGCTCATTAAATAATAATCTAAAATTTTTCTCTACAACTTGATTTTTGTTATTTTTATCATTATTTACTCTATAATTCGTGGTAGTTCAGTTTCCGCTGCCAGTTTTTTTTTTTCACACTAGCTCTTTTTAGTCTGTTATTCTTGTCTTCTTTTCTCTTCAGTTCTATTTTTTTTATCTTTTCTTTATTGATTTGCTGAGATCTTTAGGCGTTGTTGCTCAGTTTTCCTTTCCTTTTCTTTTTTTTGTTAAATTTCAGTTTATTGCATAGTTTCATTTTTTTTATCATTATCGACCCTAGTTTCGTAAATCTGTATTTTTTATCTTATCAAACTCCTTGCTGTGAATCTACAACAACAACAACAACAACAATCATCATTATCGTCAAAAAAGACCTGCGATGAACACAGTAGCCTCAGCAGAGCAACACCAGTCATCGTCATATCTGGGCGGCATGGCGACTCCCAATCCCTTCAGCGATGACATATCCACTCCATGCAAGACAGCATCATCATCAAGACACAGCAGCCTGGTAGTAGCAGCGGGAGCCGAGACCACACAAACCTGTGCCACAGCAGTGAGCAGATCCGGATCACCCATCGGTACTTTAGTCAAGGACATCCAGAGCAGTTTACACCTCAAGGGCACGATTAATCTGGACCGGGACAATATGAAGCCACCGCCGGCGTTCGAGCCATTCAGGTGCGAGTCGCCGTTTGAAATCAAGACGCAGTCGACGCCGTTGCTGCTCAAATCGAGGAAGCGCGCGATGGAGGAGATGTCGCCGGGGCTGGGACTGGGTGCTAACTCGCCAACGCCGGCGTTGTGGAACCGCAGTAGGGGAAGGAAGATTAGGGGCTCGGTGCTGGCTGGGTCACCGGGGCTTTGTGGAATGACGTTGTTTGGTCGTGAGGACGACCAGAATGCTGAAAATGTAAGTTTGCTTCCTTTTTTGTTTTTTTTTTTTGTTCTTGTGCACTGGTATAATAATGGATGGAGTTGCTTGAGCTTTTTTTATATATAGAATTGCTCCCCTTTTCTGTCTTGTGGCGCCCTTGTTTTTTTTTTTTCAACCCCGTCTTGGTTACTTTGTTCTTTTATTGAAGAGGAAAGACCGAGTCTTTCTTTTGTTTATTTTATTTTATTTTGTTTTGTTTTGTTTTGTTTTGTTTTATGCTGTGCTTAGCCTCTTGCCTATCTTGTTTCCCACTGGGGCTCTACTATTGCTGTTTTCCGTCCAGCCTGTTTAGTTATATTGATTTTGTTTAAACTGGGTATCTTGCACATTGCGAGCTGCAGAATAAATAATGCGGCATCAGCACTGATCTAACTTTTTTTTTTTTTTGCAAGTTGATTTAAGCTACAATTTTTCCCTTGTTTTTTTTTCGCTTTTTTTTGGAGCGATTTGCAATGTTTTGGTTTTAACAATGATTGAATACTGGGATTCCACCAAAAAAAACATCTTCCCACCACCACACGCCTTAAGGATAATCTCTTGAACCAGATCACTTGCTAAAAAAAATTTTTTTTATCTCTGTTTGTTCCAAAAATGACTCGGTTTGAATTAATAAAAAAAATTTTTTTTAGGACAGCTCACTTGATGACGAAGGCTCATTGAGCATGATTCCGCGTATCCGGTCATCGACGATGCGTAGCGGTCCACTTGAGCAGAGCACTTTGGACTGCACGCCTAGCCGGTCGCTTGGATCCAAAAACAAGCGCATTCGCAGTACATCCAAGTGCATCCCCACGTTCCTGCCCATTCAGGAGGAATGCGATGCTGAGCTGGTGACAATGACGCCCTCGAGAACCCCAGTTACTACCCAGTCTGCAGCGTTTTTGTCGCCAACCACATCATCGGTTGGTGCTGCTGCTGCTGCTGTAGCTTGTGCGGCAACGCCAACGGCGCAGCCAGTGTTTAGCCCATTTGCAAAGTCGCGGCCTGAATGTCATCTGCTTCCCTGTTCGCCAGCCTCGACAGACTCGATCATGCGTGTTGAGGCGCAAATAGTGAGCGAATTGCTTTCTGGGCAGTACGACAACCTGTATGACGAAAAGATCTTTGTCGACTGCCGGTTTCCCTACGAGTATGAGGGCGGGCACATAGCCGGTGCTTCCAATGCGCCGACCCTCGAGGCCCTGGAGAAACTACTGTTGGAGCGGCCAATCTCCAACAAGCGCGTGGTCGTCATTCTGCACTGCGAATACTCCATCCAGCGGGCACCCTCGATGGCCAGCCACCTGCGGCGACGTGACCGCGAAGTCAACATGCACCGGTACCCAACACTGCACTACCCCGAGATCTACGTATTGAAGGGCGGGTATCGCAATTTCTTCAGCTACTTCAAAACTCAGTGTGAGCCGCAGAATTACGTGGAGATGAATGACCAGGCGTTTGCCGTGGATTGTCGGCAAAGGATGATGCAGTTTAACAGGCAGTTTAAAAGGACTAAGAGTATGAATGATGTGGGGTTGTTGGGCAGGTCGAAGAGCTTTTCGTCGCTGAGTGGGGCTTGTCCTGGGGCGTTGTTTGGCAATAGTGTGAAGTCGCCGATGCTTGGGGCTGGGAGATCGATTTCTTCGTCGACGTTGCCGGTGAGGCCCAGGAGAATGGCGAGGACGCAGAGCGCTAGGCCTGGGGTTCGCCAGATCGACTTTACTCAAAAGTAGTTACAGAAAATTAGGACTTTGCTAACGGTTCTTGTTCCACTAGTCCGTTTGTCTTTTTTTGTTTGTTTGTTTTTTTTTGCATCTTTCTCACTCTTTTCTTTACTTATTTTTTATTAAAATTTGCTAATATTTATTTGTTGTTTTTTATTTATTTATTTTCTGGTGTAGTTTTCTATTTATCTTTATTTTCAATTAATTTTTTTTTTCTAATTTATTAAAGTAAACAAAAACAAAGGAATATAAAACCCTGGCCTTCTTTAATTTTTCCCCCTTTTTGGTTTCCTTTTTATTTCTTTAATTCGTTTAATTCTTTTTTCTTTTTGCGTAAATACACTTTACTTGAAGATGTGGAACCAGGACTTACAGTACGGCGGGCAAAGAGCTGAAGAGGCAGGCACTTACAACAACGACTACGATTCGTTTGATGAGCGCAATGACAGCCGCATGAGCACCGGTGAACAGCAGCACACCTATGGGGGCATCCGCCAAATGGAGCAAACCTCCGCAACCTCCGCACGCGACCATACAATAAGCAGCGGTCTCAATCCATACACCATGCTGCACCATATCAACCGCGAACTAATGGAGTCGGGGCTTCCCAGCCCACTGTTGCTTCCGGAGCTTCCGGAGTTTTTGGAGGACAACCGTCGCGTTGTCGAGTGTCTTTTGGCGCTGCTTGAGCAGCATAAGAGAGATTCTGGTTTCCGCGAGTCTATGAGCGATGAGTTGCGGAAGGCTATGGGCGAGGAGGATCAGCTGAGAAATACTGTTGGGAGGTTGCAGAGAGATCTGGATGGGGCGCAGCGGGAGGCGGCGGCTAATCGGATTAAATGGCAGGAGGCGGAGCGAGTGGGCGGGGAGACCGAGGGGCAGCGCAAGAGACTGGCTGCTGAACTGCGTACCAACCGGTCGAATGCGGCGATGGTCAAGGCGCAGTTTCTGCATGACTCGAAGAAGCGCGAGCAGGAAATGGTGAAACTCAAGGATAGGCTGCAGAGGTTGATTACTGATAAGCACCGGGCTTCGAAGGTTTCGGTTGACTTGGTTAATCCCATTTCGAGGGATCGGACGGGCAGGCCTATGGATGCCTTGGGGCATGAGAGGGAGATGCTGAGGCGGTTGATCGAGGATTACCAGGCGAAGCAGGATTGCTTGGTTGAGCGGATCGCGGGGCTCGAGGATATGCTGCGAAGTGTTAATGGTGCGCTATCCAGCCTGCATGCATCAGTTTGCGATGGCCAGCAAGAGGATCTTGCTGATGGCGCCAACGAGTCGTCTGAAGCCCCTGATGCAGGCCGGTCGCTGGCCCTGGTAGAGTCTATCCGCAGCCGCATCCTCCGCGTACGTGAGCAAGTGCCTGCAGCAGTCGATGGGGCCGAGCTAGAGGCGCGCGACCAGCGGATAGCCGAGCTAGAGCAGCAGGTGTTGCAGCTGAAGGCCGAGATCGACGAGCTCAAATTGATCCTGGCTGATCAGAAAAACATGCTAGACGCAGCAACCCAGGACGTGGCAGCCCGGGCAATGTCCATGGACATGTCAATATCGGAGATGTCACTAGAGCAGCTGGAGCACGAGCGCGAGGATTTGCGGCGCGAGAAGCAGCAACTGGAGGACGAGCGCAAGAGGTTCACTGAGGCTGCCATCGAGCTTGGCACCGAGAGAGCAGAGCTTAAGCGCGAGCGCGAGGAGTTTGAAAACGCCAAGCTGTCGAAAACCACCAGCGAGCTGATTGCTGGGCTGCCGGAGACGCCGCAGTGGATGAAGTCCCTGGATACTAGCATGGCCACGCCTATGATTCTGCACCAGCTGCAGGCGGCCAACCGGGGCACGCCCACCAATGAGCTTTTGGCTGCCATGGCGCTGCAGAACGCCCACGCAGCAGGTGCGCCAAGGTCGCCGTCTGCAAACAGCACTATCTCTCCTGCGTCTGCTGCAATGGAAACACATATCGAGGGCAGCGACGACATGGACGACTCGTTCGACGAATCCGCAGTGACCCCTGCTCCCAAGCGCACATCCACCCAGCAATCTCGCTCAACCACCGGTACGCTGTACAGGAGCACCGGCACGCTTCGGCCGCAGTCACGTACGACCAGTGCCACGCCCGTGCGGCCAACGCCCACGAGGACGCCCGTCGACGTGCGTTCCGGCCGACAGCCCCGCGTGTGCACGCGTCCTGGGTGCGCTGCGCATGCGCATGCGCATCACGAACACGATGACAACGGCGGCTCGGCGTCGCCGCTGATGGAGCTCAAGCCGCCGGTGCCGAGGTTCCGCAGAAAAAACGACCCCGCCAATGGCTCGCCACCTGCGTCGACTGTGCGCTCGCGCATGTCGCACGGCGCTAATCGTCGCTCGGGTGCTGGCAGCTCGCTGGCTGGTAGTGGCAGACACCAGCCGATGGCCCGGCCACCCACGACTTCTGCTGCTGCTGCTGCACCGCCTTCATCGAGATCCCACGCGGCTGATATTTTCAAATGATCACGTGGGATAATGCCAAGATGAAAACAAGCTTACTATTCAGGGCTTTTTTTTCATTAAATTGTGCCAACACCTCTCTCTTTCTCTTCTTTTTAGCCCTTTCCGTTCTATTTTTAAGCTTTCTTTTTTATTTCAACTTTCTTTTTTTTTACATTCATTCAAAATGTTTAAAGTCAGCAATCCCTTTGAAGAGGTAGTCAGTAAGTACAAATTGTAAAAAAAAGAAGTTATAACAAAATGAAACGTGGATTTCGAATCCGCTAAATTGGGTCTTCGGGTTTATGAAGCAGTTGCTGGCTAATTTATGTGTGTTTATCAAATCACCTTGTATTCCATGATAGAGAGAACTACCAGCGAGATGCAGCCGTCGGAGAACTGGGAGCTCATCATCGAGGTATGCGACCGGGTAGGCGCAGACAACGAAAAGTAAGTCAAAGTAGTGCCAGATGAAAAGAATATCCATAGAAAAAGTCCCAACGTCATCAGTTTTCAGAATTAAGTTTAATCTAACCGAGTGCTTGTTTGTTTGTTTGTTTGTTTGTTTGTTTGTTTTTTCTTTTAGGGCCCGGCAGTGCTTCGAGGTCATCAACGAGCGCATGCTCCACCGCAACGCCAACGTGATACTCTATACAATGACACTCGTGGACTCTCTGCTGGAGAACTGCGGCCAGAACGTAAAGCAAGAGGTGGCATCCCGGGCGTTCACCACGACTCTGACCAGGGTTTTAAACGACAAGACCGTACATGAAAAAGTAAAAAGCCGCATACTGGGCAGTATTCAGAAATGGGCGTTTGATTTCCGCCAGGACCCGACTCTGAGTCTGATGGAAGAGACTTACTCCAAGCTACGTGCTCAGCGGTTTATTTTCCCGTCGCCCCAGATTCCTGACAAGATTCCGAAGCAGAGCGAGCTGGATAAGCAGAAGGAGGAAGATGATTTGCAGCTGGCCCTGGCGTTGTCGTTGAGCTCGACTAACGACCATAATAGCCGTGCTAACTACCAGTCACCGGCGGCTATTCGCAACGAGATTACGAGAAAACAGACTATTGCTGCTGCTAATGCTAATGCTGCTGCATCGGGTGGTGCTGCGCCGGCTTCGACTGCGGGCGGCGTGGCCAGGAGAACTACCAGGGCCATGGGCTCAGCACCAATCGGCGGACTGTCGACGTCATCCACCGATGCATCTGTTTCGGGACAAGCCAAGCGTCGGGTGCAAGTACGAGCGCTATACGACTTTACGCCGACCGAAGCCGGAGAGCTTGGGTTTTTCAAAAACGACGTAATCGAGGTTCTGGACCAAAAGTACCGCGACTGGTGGAAAGGCGAGCTTCGGGGCAAGAGCGGCATATTCCCAGCAAACTTTGTGCAGACCATCGAAGATGTCCGGGCAGAGGTATCCAAGGACATTGATGCAGAGGTCGAGGTGTTTAGCGAGGCTCATAATATCGAGGCGTTGTTGAGAATGCTGGGTAGCGTGGATCCGATGAAAGATAATGTGTCGGATAACGAGGAAGTGCAGAAGCTGTATGGCTCGACTTTGGCGCTGCGTCCGAAGATCATCAAGCTGATTGAGAAATACAATAAGAAGAGAGATGAGCTTGTGTTGCTTGATAGCCAGTTTTCAAAGTCTATGCGGCTGTATGATGAGCTTATGCAGAGAAACGCTGGCCAGCCGATAAACAACAGCTACCAGCAACCACAGCAGCAACAAATGCAGCCTCAGCAACCACAGCAGCAGCAAATGCAACCACAGCAGATGATGGCTATGAATCCATATGGCGGATACTCGACGGTTGGAACATCAGCTGGATTGGCGGCGTACTCGCAGCCCACTATGCAGGGCAGCGTGTTTGCCCAGCCTCAGCAGCAGCAGCAGAGCTATATAGTGTCGCAGGGTCCTGCTGGAATGACGCCGCAACGCATCATCTACCAGATGGCACCACCGCCTCAGCAGCAGACACAGCAGACACAGCCTTCTATGCAGTCGCATCCTCAGCTTGGTCAGCAGTATCAGTCACAACAATACCAGCAATCGCAATCTCAACCTCAACCTCAACCTCATCCTCAAACACAGTCTCATCCTCAGCTCAACCAGCAGCAGCAGCAGACCCCGCAAGGACATCCCATGCAATACCAGACCCCCACGCCCGGAGCAGGCAGCAACAACAACGCTAGTGGATTTTAAACAATTAGCTATATTCCAATAAATATCAACCAATCTGAGCTGAAACTTGTTTTCAGAACAGAACAATTGACCGTATAATTGCTTTCCCCCTTGTTTGTGGCGTTGGCTCTCATTTTTGTTGTCAATAAATGCGCTGATCCAATTTGTCATTCTTTCTACTTTTGAAAAACTAAAATAACGACCATCATCGTATGTTGTGTTATTTTTTTCATCTAGTTTAAATTAGTTTGTCTATTGATTAGAAGAATCAACTGTTTCATGTTTAAAATTTGTTTCGTGAGAAAAAAAAGTATATTTATAGTTCTGCTACCCGGTCCTGTCTCTTCTTTCCCCATCAAAAAACCCAATTCATTTTCATTTTATTTTAAATTAATTATGCTGTTGAGAAGACAGGCAACAAAACCACCTTGCATGATGTGAGAGAAAAAAAATTTTCTATCTATTTTTTTTCCGATCCTTTTATTCTCCGATAGACATGCATGAAAATACAAATGTCTACCCGATAAAAAAAAAAGAAAAAAAAAACATGAAACACTAAAAGAAATAAAAACATATGACATTACTCGCAATTGTTTTATCATCGGGAAAAACAGTGAATTGAAAATGATAATAAAAAATACATCAAGCAATATCAGCTTTGAATTTCTTTTTAGTTTGTTAAAAACGGGAAAATTCGGAACATTGAATGACACGGGCTTGATCACAATTATCTAAGACCAACCCGCGAATTTACGAAACAACATAAAGCCTTATCATTTCATTTTTTACACGGATTCCCGTTATATCCCGAGATTAAAAAAAAGTGCGCTAATAATTATGTATAATTTTATTATCGAAATTGCGCAATTGCATTATTCTTTTTTGGCATGTTTACAGACATATGAAATAAAAGCCAACTCGGTGGTATTTGTAAAAGATAAGGGAAGTCCGCAAAAAAGGTAAGAAGCAAGCGTGTGATTAAGCTGAGAAAAAAAATAATGTCCTGGAATTGATTGAAAAAGGGGTGGGTGGTCCATGCGTTTTAGCCCAGGAAAAAAGAATGATTGATATCAATGTTTGCAGCAGCTCGTTTCCCATGAGAGCAATGCAGTGCACAGAGACACCTGGGAAACTTGTCAATGTTGTCTAATTCTCGTAAAAAAAAATCAGGATTCACTTCCAGGATGTTAAACATGAGCCACATCGCCTGTACGCCTATTAGACATATGAAAAAAAAACAGACACGCAGTGCATGAGCCCTGAGCAAGCCAAATAATGCATATACTGCCCTCCCTACTGCTTCTTGGTCCTTCAATTGCTCTGTGCTTGCTCTCTTCTGATCATCAGCCAAAAGAAGACAAAATTGACGGCTGCTGTCCTCTGCTTTTCCAGCGATTTAGTGTGTCATTTCTTATTTTTTTTAGTGATGAAAACCCGTGTCAGAAAAGAAATTTTGCTTGCCCCGTGCGTCACCACTTCCTTCCCCCTCTACATTGCGTTTTGCTGATTTGCTTGGTTTCCGTGTGTTTTAGCTTGGTCGCTTGACACATGCTCTGTGTGACAAGAAAAAGAAAAAGAAAAAACAAAATGATCGTCCCTATTTTTTCCATACGTAGCGCACGGGCCAGCTCTTTTTTTTTCTTTCCGATATGGCTCAAAAACAAGTGGGTGGCAACTGCGCCTGTTCATGTGGTTTTTTTTTGTATCTCTTTACTGTTCCGATTTTTCCCAGCCTTTTCTCCTTTATGGCCCAAATTTTATTCTATTTTCAGCTGCAAGAGCCGTTCTTTTTTCCCCTTTTCTTACCCCTAGCTTTTTTTTTCTCTTCATGCCTTGCTTTTGCTTTACTCTGCCTACATAATTGGCACGGAGGCAGCATAGGATAAGGAAAGTGCGGGGCTTTTTTTTTTACTTTACCCCTGGCATCAAAAAATCTCTTATCCTTTTTCTTTTTGCTCTGCCCACATGCACGTTTTTCTTGTTTTTTTTTTTACTTCCCCCTGGATATTACGAACATGAGTAACAATCCATATGCAATACCTGGTTGCTCTGATGCAAAAGTACAAGAAAAAAAAAAAACAAAGTCACAGATGGAGAAATACGGGAAACACGCTGTGGGCCATTTCCCCCTTTTTTTTTACTTTCATGCCTATCGCTGAGCTAAAAATGGACATGACAGATTATTATGCTGTGTAAGGTCCCTTGCTCCACTCAATTTTTTTCCTATGAGCGGAGAATTTCGGAAAGCACACTCTCAAGCTACTACAAAAAATGATAAACTAATCTAAACTATGATACGTACAACGCGCTGACAAACTGCTTCTTTGTCGACAAGTATAAAAGCCGTTTGAATTTCTCCTTGGTCTCGTTTATCTTTTCTTTGAAATTCTCCTTACCAGTCAGATCCAAAGCAATCTTCTCTCTTTCTTCTATTCTAACAATAGCCTGTCTATGTTGTACTCCACAAACCACAAACCGCACTTTCTCTCTCTACTTTTTTAAAACATCACATCTTTACACACACACACACATAATAATGTCTCTTTCTACTGTCGTTACTGAAGGCATCGAGTTCTCTGACAAGACCAGCCGGAATCTGTCTCCATCCCAGCTCTACGAGGATGCTCTGCGCAACGAGCAGGGCACCTCTATCTCTTCGGCAGGCGCCCTGATTGCGCGGTCTGGCAAGAAGACCGGTCGCTCGCCCCGCGACAAGCGCGTTGTTGAAGAGGCATCCACTGTCGACGACGTCTGGTGGGGCCCTGTCAACAAGAAGCTGTCTGAGGAGTCATTTGCCATCAACTATGAGCGTGCCACCAACTACCTCAACACTCGTGACCGTCTGTACGTCTTTGACGGCTTTGCCGGATGGGATCCCAAGTACCGCATCAAGATCCGCGTTGTCTGCGCACGCGCCTACCACGCCCTGTTTATGAACAACATGCTGATTCGCCCCACACCCGAGGAGCTGGAGAACTTTGGCGAGCCTGATTTCACCATCATCAACGCTGGTCAGTTCCCCGCCAACTGCTTTACCAAGGGCATGACCAGCTCGACCAGCGTTGCTATCAGCTTTGAGCGCAAGCAGATGGTCATCCTGGGCACCGAGTACGCTGGCGAGATGAAGAAGGGCGTCTTCACTGTGATGCACTACCTGATGCCCAAGGCCGGCGTCCTGTCGCTGCACTCTTCGTGCAATGAGGGCCCCGATGGCGATGTCTCGCTGTTCTTCGGTCTCTCGGGCACCGGCAAGACCACTTTGTCGGCTGACCCCCAGCGCATGCTTATCGGCGACGACGAGCATGTGTGGACAGAGAGCGGCGTGTTCAACATTGAAGGTGGCTGCTACGCCAAGACCATCGATTTGTCTGCCGAGAAGGAGCCCGAGATTTTCAACGCCATCCGCTTTGGCTCTGTTCTTGAAAACGTCATCTATGACGAGGCCACCCGTGTCGTCGATTACACTGACAAGTCGATCACTGAGAACACTCGCTGCGCCTACCCGATCGAGTATATCCCCAATGCCAAGGTGCCCTGCATCGGCGGCAAGCCCCAGAACATTGTTCTGCTGACCTGCGATGCCTTTGGTGTCCTGCCACCTGTGGCTAAGCTTAGCCCAGCACAGGCTATGTACCACTTTATCTCGGGCTACACTGCAAAGATCGCTGGCACTGAGGAGGGCGTCACCGAGCCTGAGGCCACCTTCTCTGCCTGCTTCGGCCAGCCCTTCCTTGTCTGGCACCCAGTAAAGTACGCGCAGATGCTTGCTCAGAAGATGCAGGAGAACAACGTCAACGTCTGGCTGGTCAACACTGGCTGGAACGGCGGCGCATACGGTGTTGGCAAGCGCATCTCGCTCAAGTACTCCCGTGCTATCATCGATGCCATTCACTCGGGTGAGCTCGAGAAGGCCGAGTACACCAACTACGGCGTTTTTAACCTACAGATCCCCACTGCCGTGTCCAATGTCCCAGCTAAGGTCCTGGATCCCTCGCTGGCCTGGGAGGGCACCTCGGGAGAGTTCAGTGCTACCATTTCGAAGCTGGCCAACCTGTTCCAGGCAAACTTCAAGGAGTATGCTGACCAGGCTACTCCTGAGATCATTGCCGCCGGTCCTCAGCTGTAAAAAAAAAAATAAGGTGGAAGGGATCTTTTTGGTCATCACCATCTCTTTGTTTCATTTAATATTCTTATCAGTATTATAGATATTTCTTTTTCTCTTTTTTTCTTTAATTAAAACTAATATTTTTGTGCATTATTTTTCTGTTTGCGTAGTTCTCTGATTTTTCTGCTGTTGGCTGAAGAAGCCCCTCTTCTTGAATTTTTAGGGTATCTTGGTGCCGGTCTGAATGAAAAAGTGCTAGGAATGGTTGGCTCTATTGGCAGTTCGTTATCAGCGCTTTCCAGGCTCTCGCTTGCAATACCATCCTCAGTTCCTTTGCAATTCGCGTTCGCAGTTATTTTCTATTAAAAAGTATTTGATAGCTCAATGAAAAAAATATATAATAAAACTTGAAAAATTTTAGAATATAAATTGATTTTTTTTTGTTTGCGAAACATCTTGCTTTCCATTTTTTGTTTCTTACCTGGAACAGAGTTGAAAGACTGATTGCTGGTTGTGTGGGGCTTGATGGATCGTTGTTGGATTCCGAAACATTTGGCTCTGAATCTATGTCTTGAAACTGTACCTGGCTACCATGAATTCCCTGACTGTGCCTTGGATCTGGAGCCTGAAGCTGTGCAAAAGCCATGATGATAGCTGATTGCAGATTGTCCAAAGCCTCGCTGCTAGAAAAAAAAATGCTTATTATTAAAATTTTAAATTTAAAAAAATTACAGTGAATAATATACCATTGGTATTTTATGTTTTTTTTATATTCTGTGATTACTTACAAGCTTTTTGAAACAAATGATGGAAGCATCTCGTTGTCGACGCGCTGAACAAGATACTTTAAACACAATCTAAAGAGCATAAGCAATTATAAACTTGCGATAATTAGCTAAAAATCTATAAACATTTACAGAAATAGCGTTACGGAGTCAACTTGTCGAATTTCATTATTCTTTACTTACCTCTTCGTTGCTTGATTGATGCTTGCAGTGTTTGAGGATAGCCTGTTTTCAAGATACCGGATTCTTTTCTCTAGTCGGCGCTGATCCAAATTTTTTCTTGATGTTTTGGGCTCTATAGCCGCATAGCGTTTGTCAAAACATTGTGCTTGGTCAATATAGAACCTTTCAAGCGCTTGCAAAATGCCAGTTTCAGCTTTACAAAAGCTGTCCTTTTCTATTGTTTTTGACATTTTTTTCAAACCGAGAAAAATAAAGCAATAGTATATATTTATTATTCTAATTTATTAGCATTTCACAATGAAAAGAAAATGATTTAGTGTCTTTTTGTCAAAAGTTCTTGCCCAATATATCAGTGGGCAAAAACTGAGGGACCATAATATAAACATAGCATTTGATATATGCTACCAGACCACATTAAACTGATCAGTTCTTTCCAAATAGTTAAATTTTTTTTATGTAATAAGATGTCTTTGCGGCTTTCCTTTAAACAAACTTTTAGATATATCAGATCTGCAGGCAACTTGTGGTTGCGTAGCTACTCTGGCAAAAAGGGGCATGGATCATCACATCGCTATATTGAACGACAGCAGCGCGATCCATTTGTCAAGCAGGCCAAAAACGAGCAATTCCGGGCACGCAGCAGCTTCAAGCTAATCGAGATGCTAGACAAATACAAGCTACTTCCCAAATCTCCCTCAACATGCATAGTCGACTGCGGCGCATCGCCAGGTGGATGGAGCCAGGTTATTTCTCGGCGATTATTCTCTGACCAAACAGCTACGCCGTTGCCGCGTATAATCGCAGTGGATCTTCTTCCGATGCGCGCTGTGCCTGGAGTGCATTTTATCCAGGGCGATTTCTTAGATGACGCAATCAAAACGCAGGTGGCTAATGCACTAGGTCAGAGGCGCGTCGGCCTGTTGCTCTCGGATATGGCACCGGCGTTCACCGGCCATCATAGCACCGATGCTGCTAGGACAATGAATCTGTGCGAGGACGTGCTGGCCTTTTCGGACGAGTTTCTGGCTTTTGGCGGCAACCTGGTTATGAAGTTTTTTATGGGCGGTGGTGAGGCAGAGCTTAAAAGGGCCCTGAAGATGTGCTTCGATTCAGTTGTTGTCGAAAAGCCCCTAGCATCACGCAAGCAGTCTTCTGAGCAGTACTTTGTCTGCATTGGCAAGAACAAGCATATGCCGTCATCATCGACCCCTTGAGCACATGAGTAAAAGGATACATTTTTTCATATGACTTTTTGTTTTATTTATTTTTTTCACTTGCGACCTGTTTGAATTTTCTGTTTTAATTTTTTTTTGTCGGTTTTAAATTATTTTTAAAAAAAAAAAACTAAACATAGGATTCTATTGATCTGTAACAGAGATCTGTTGCAAACATAAAGGTATTAATACTCGGATACATTGCTTAAACAGGAAAAAAAAAGATATGCGATAACCAGACTTGTCACGCTGTCAAAAAAAATGAACAAAAAAAGTTGCATACTGACATACATTTAATTTCTGTATGTTTGTGTTTAAATCTTTTTCTTTTTCTGTTGGATTTTTGTACGCTTTGTTGTGTGAGCTGAGTAAAATCTTGGTATATATAGAGTTTGTTTACGACCCTTTTTGTCTTTGTGTACATCATCTCTTTTTATTTACACTATTTCTTTTTTTTTCAAACACACTTTTTTTTCACATACTATATTCTCCTTTTTCCTCTTTTTTATTTTATAAATTCTAATTACCTATTTTTTTTTGTTTTTGTTTTTCTTTAGATAATGCCTCGCTTTTTGAGTCGTGCGGGCACTAATATAGACGACCTCGAGCGACAGCTTGCTCGTGTAGGCTCGGTTGAAAACGATGCCTCTTCTATAAACAACGATAATGCAGACGAAGAAACTGCTTTGCTTAGCGCCAACTCTAAGCAGCAGTCCACAGTACCACACAGTACAAGTGACCCTCGCTTGCCAGAATATGGCTCGGTCTCGCCAAATACCAATAGAGAACAGACTCCTGGTTGTCGGCAACAAGGCTGTTTGTATGCAGGTATTTGTAGCTGCTCCAAGTCTCTAGGCATGCGCATTGATGGCGAGGGAAATGGAAGTAGCCATATATCGCCTCTTTCTGCTTCTAGGCGGCACCAGATACAGGAGGCATCACAGCAACCTCAGCAACCTCAGCAACCTCAGCAACTACAGCAGCAGCCTCCGCCGCAGCGCAAGCTGGGAACCTGGGACGGCGTGTTTCTCCCTGTTATGCTGAGCATCTGGGGCATCCTGGTGTATGTGCGCATGGGCTACTTCCTGGGACAAATCGGCATTGTCGGGACAATCGGCAGCTTTCTATGCGGATACACGGTTACCACAATGACCACATTATCCATCTCTGCCATCTCGACCAACGGAACAGTCAAAGGTGGCGGCCCATACTATATGCTATCACGGTCCCTGGGACCCGAGTTTGGTGGCAGCATCGGGCTTATGTTTTACACCGGCACGCTGCTCTCGGGAGCCCTTAATGCTGTGGCCTTTGTAGAGCCGCTTTTAAGCAACTTTGGCAAGAACGGCGGCCATCTTCTCAAGCTATTTCCCGAGGGCTGGTACTGGAGCATCCTTTACAGCTCAGTGCTTTTGGTATTCTGCACTACCGTGTGTCTTATCGGTGCCAGGATGTTTGCCAAGGCATCGACTATCCTGTCGACGCTTATAATTGCATCGACAACAATGATTCTTCTCTCCTTTGCCTTTCGCCAGCCATTTGTCAACGAGGCAAAATCCATATACTATACCGGATGGCGGCTATCGACGTTCAAAGAGAACTTGTGGCCTGAGCTAACGCCCATTTCTCCAGGCAGTCCCTCAGAGACGTTTGGCACAGTTCTCGGAGTCCTTTTTCCTGCTTGCATCGGCATCATGGCTGGCGCATCAATGTCCTCGGCTTTGCGCAAGCCCAGCAAGTCAATTCCCAAGGGAACTCTGTGGGCAGTTCTGATAACGTTTATCCTTTATATGACCATTATCGTCTGTCTGGGATCAACTACGCGCAGAGCTACGCTGCGTGAAAACTTTAATGTCTTGGAAGAGATCAATATCCTGCCTATTATCGTGCCCATTGGCGCCATTACAACCAGCGTAACAAGCACCTTGAGCGGCGTTTTGTCTTCGGCTAGCATCTTGCAGGCCATCGCCAAGGACGATCTGTTTGCGTGTCTCAAGCCCTTCAAACGAGTCGATAGAAACGACAACCCTACGCAGGCTATCCTTGTCTCCTATTTGATCTCGCAGCTGGCCTTCTTTGTTGGCGATACCAATGCAGTGGCTCCTTATGCGACAGTGTTCAATCTGATCATGTTTGCCTTTGTCAATTTTGCCTGTCTGGTGCTTAAGCTGGCTGCCTCCGTCAACTTCAGGCCTACGTTCTACTACTTCAAGGCATGGACTGCGTTTTTGGGCGCTACCGGCTGCTTTGCAATTATGCTCTTTGTCAACATGGTCTCTTCCTTGGTATCCACAGCTGTGGTGATCCTGCTGTTCCTCTATGTGCACTACACTTGTCCCCCGAAGCCCTGGGGAGATGTGACACAGAGCCTTATCTACCATCAGTGCCGCAAGTTTATGCTTCGGCTGGACTTACGAAAGGATCATGTAAAGTTCTGGCGTCCTCAGATCCTGCTTCTGGTGCATAATCCACGGAGCTCTCTGCAGCTAATTCGGTTTTGCAACTCGTTGAAAAAGGGCGGTCTCTATGTTATTGGACATGTCATCAAAGGTCGGTTCTATGACTTGCTACCAGAGTTTAAATACCAAGAGGCCGCATGGCTCAGGCTAGTCGACGTGCTCAATGTCAAGGCATTTGTCAACTTGACCATCGACGAAAATGATGATTCAGGGGCTCGTAGTCTGGTGTTTGGCGCAGGACTGGGTGGCATGCGGCCCAATATCGTAGTGATGGGGTTCCTTAATCCCAAGAGCCGTAGCGCGCATCTTGATGGCAGCTGCTGCTGGAACGGCAACCCTGACAGCGGCATCGAGCTGCCCACGGACGACATCAAGCTCAACGATCCCATTTCTTCAACAGCATATGTGCGGATTATCGAGGATGTTTTGTCGATGGGAAAGGCTGTGGGCATTGCATGTGGCTTTTCCAAGCTGGGCTATCTTACGCCGATCTCCTCTGACTACCGGTGGGTGCAGGCATCCTCGCTGAGCATGCGGAGCAGTGGCTCGGACAGCTTCTTTGATTCGGGCAAAAAACAATACATCGACTTGTGGCCTATACAGATAGGCACTGCAGCTACAACCGTCGATGGAAATGGTCAGCATGCCGCCTATCTAACAAACTTTGACTCGTACGTCATGGTCTTGCAGCTGGGAACTGTCCTGCATCTGGTCCCGTACTGGAACAAGCACTATACTCTACGCGTGATGTGCTTTGTCGAAGATCAGGCAGATGTCGCAGAAGAGTATAGGCGGGTCGACAAGCTCTTGCGGGATCTGCGGGTTATGGCCGAGCTCCGTGTGTTTTATTTGCGAGGTGCAGGTCTCTCATCGTATGACGAGGCTGCAAGCCAGATAAGTCGCAAGGCACTACCTGTACAGGATATGGAGTCAGCTATAAGGCCGACTGAGCAGTTGCCTCCGAATTCTGTTCGGTTTGCTTCACAGAGAAAGTGCAATTCCCGAGGTGGTCCTCTTTTAGTGTCGACTTCGCTGGACAGAGCATCAGCGCTGGAAGACGTGGCCACATCTGGCATTTTTAGCAGAAAAGTCAATCTGCCTATGCCACTGCGGTACGAGTCATCTAGAATAGAAAGGAGTGGTCCTGGCAACAGCAGCACAATCATTAGCAGCAGCAGCAGCAGCACAAGTAGTAGCAGTGTAGGAGACACCAGTGATTCAGAGTCTGAAAACGAGTCAGATGTCTTGCCACGTTCGCCAAACAGGCTTTCTTTACTGCCTCGATTTGCTACCATATCCTCTGGTACATCCTCTTTAGGCCGGCGCTTGAGAGGGCAAGCGGGAAGATGGTCTGGTCGAGATCGAAGATCCAGTGCTGATTCACCAAAGCCCAACCGCGTACGCATTTTGAGCAATCCAAAGGCACAGGATAACGAGAATCTTGCTGGCAGTATGGGTATGGCATCTCGTCGTCGGTCCGATGGCTCGATGGTTCTGTCGGACTTTTACAGTCGTGCGCTTGCATCAGTACCATCTTCTTCAATAAGGCCGCCCAAAAGCAACGACCAGATGGCTGAAGAGGAACAGGCAGCAGAGTCATCGGATAGCGCGAGCAATAGCAACAATGGATCTGATGTATCACCTGCTGTTAATGTTGCTGCTGTTGCTGCGACCGTCAGCGATTCAGAATTCAACGACATGTCGGTTAGTACACAGAACCGCATCTTGAACGAGATAATTCGTCGTGAAAGTGGCCAGGGCACAACTGCGCTTATTTTCACTACCTTGCAAGCACCGGAGCCTGGCGCTAGCGAATCGGAACAGAGAGCAGCCGAATATCTAGGAGAAATCGATACACTTGTTCACGGTCTGCCGCCGGTTTTCCTTGTCCATGCTACGTCATTAACCGTCACTACATCGCTATAGAAAAAAATGAATGTAGGTGTTGTCAAGGTTTTTTTGTAGCTGTCTTTTGATTATTTAATTTTATATGACAGGCCATTTTTTGTTTAATGCAAAAGGATGTTTATAAAACAACAAAACAAAAATAAGATCGATTAATAGAAAAAAGAAATAAAAGAATGGATGGATAATAGAAGGCGGTTAGACAGCTTCGAAAATCGGCTTGCGATTGTCAAGAATAAACTTGACTAGTTTGGCCGAGCGCCGGATATCCAAAGCCGCATTTGCAGGATCATTAACAGCAGGGAAGATGGTCGGCCCAAAGACTATGCTGAGATTTTCCGAGTTCATCATATTGAATTCCTGGAACGCCTGCACCTTGTCCAGGTGAGCAAATAAAAACGCCAGCGTATTCTTATGCGGTGCTGGTAAACTGCGGATAGCATCGGCCAGACCGCTGATTTTCTGAGCCAAGGCCAGATCGTGATCACGATTATAATGAGCCTGAGCCGTCTCATACCCGTCTGCATCGCCGCTGGAATCCAATTCATCTGTTGGGAAATAAGAAAGCATAATGCTGCGATGGCTGGGCGGTACTAGGCCTCCAGGCAGCTCTCGCAGATACATCTTGAGCACGCTGGCCACGTTGTTGATGTCAGAGACGCATGAGCTGGAAGAAAGATCGACCTGCTCGGCATCCAGATCAAACTCGGTCCGCAGCTTGTTTACCTGCGAGCTCTGGCCAGATTGCCTGTATATGCCTTCATTCTGTAAGCCATATGTCTCCACGGCCTCGGTGCATTTGGCAAGGATCATAGGCACCTGCTGGTGGTCGCGCTCAAGCTGGGCATCAAGTGGCACTCCGAATATGTGCTTGGGATTGGCGTACAGACGAGCAGTGGCAGACATCTCGTACTCTCGATAAGGAATGCTCGCGCGGTTGACACGGCCGCCTGCCTTGGCAGCAGCCTGCAGGTATGCGTCGAGATCAGCCTTAGAGTCGATATCGCCGACCATCTCGACCATGCCGGGACCAGCTGCCATATCGATGGGCTTGAGAGTGATCGCATCTGCCAGTACCGCTGACTCGTATGTGTACGCGTACTTGCCCAAGCTGAACTTTAAAAACTGATCGACTTCCTCAACTAAGCCCATGACGCTGGCCAGGATCTTCGGCAGCTGGACATCGTAAAAGTCGCGACGCATAGTGTTCGTCTGCTGCAGAATCCTCTTATACGACTCATTGGCCATTTTTGTCTTGACGCCGGCCTCCTGGCCCAGTCTCTCAAGTGACTCCTGCGTCAAGCCCTTGTGCTTGCCAAATATGCCAGACACGGCATTGCTGACATTCTTTGTTTTGGAAATAGCATAAGATTGTGCAGATCCTACGTTTGAGCTGCTTTCAGTTTTGCTTGTTTTGACAAGCAGCTTCTCCCACTCAATACTCTGCATCTCGTACTTTGCCCTTGCCTTCTCCAAAGATGCCTCTGACTCCTCAATGGCCTTCTGATACCTTTGCTCGGTTTCCTTTAGTCGCCGTCGAACGTTCTCTTTGGCCTTGACATAGTTGCTCAAATAGTCCGACATCTCAGATAGCGTAATTGAAAACTTCATGCGGTTGGACGCCAAGGTCTCGTGCACCTCAACAAGGCGCTGCCAGGCAGCCTGCTGTGTGCTTTGCGAGTGGTTTCCTGACCGATCTATCATCTTTAGCGTGCTCTGAGCAACCTTTTGCAGACTACGTCCATAGTCTTCCTCGACCTTGGCCCGGTTTTTCAGAAAAATCACAGTCTCCTTGCACGAGTTAAGGCTCTGTCTGGACCTTTCCAAGAGCATGGCCAGTCCGCCCTAAATAAACAAAAATTAAGAGGGATTATTTAGTAATTTTGACCACCCTTTTCCATTTATCTTTCTTTCCTTTATCTATTTTGTGGTACTTACGTCGATTTCAGTGAGATCCACCTGAGCTGACGATGGCTGCTGGCCTGATGAGCTGGAGATGGAAAGCTGTGTATTGGGAAGGTTCTGAGTATCGTAGCTTTTCCGTCCATTTGATGCTGCTGAAGTGGTCGCTGACCTTACCGAAACAGCACTTGCATCGTCTCTGTGCACGCCGCCAGCGCTGTTTGAGACCAGACTATTCTGTGGATTCCCAATGTTAAGAAAACTGCTGTTTGTAGTCATTTCCGCGTTTGTAATATGTCGAATCTCTGGATAAAGCAAAAAATGAAAAAGATGGAATTGAAGCTGTGCAAATGCAAATGAAACAGAAAAATAAAATAAAAACAACCTATTTTTTTTTTGACAAGTGAAAAAGGAAAATATATAAATGAGTAAAAAATAAAGAAACAAAAGAAAGTCAGAAAAAAAAAATGAGAAGGTGTGGGGATAAACAAGTGGTTTCACAGATTCCAAAAGTAGGCAAAGAAGAAAGACGTTGTGACTTGAAAACAAAAATAAAATTTTAATTAGCGCCTTTTCTCTCCAGACGCTTCAGCATAAGACATTTCCTATTATTTTCCATTGCTCTAGAGAGAGAAGGAAGAGAACCAAAACTGCTACCACACACAACAATAGCTATAGAAAGCATTTTTCAACGATCCCTTTTTTGTTTTCGCTGCTGGTTTTTAGTTTTTGTTGCCATTGCTGTTGTTGAGACCTTTATCCACTAAACAACTGCTTCGTTCAGCTGATCCTGCGCAGTAAAAAAAAAAAAAAAAGAAGACTTGACAAATCACAGTTTATATTAGATCAAGAGACCGTTTCGCATCTGGACCTTAAAACGGATTAAAATGTGAATACGATTGAAATAGACATTTATAACTACATACTTCTTTTTCTTGTCCGATAAATCCTTTTTAGTCTATCAGCGTGATTTGCATATAAAAAATAACGCATTTTCACATTTCAATAATCTGCTCACACAACAGCAATCGTCTTGTGTCTTATACGCTGGTCCAATACCAAGAAACCATTTAGTTTTTTTTTTTATCAAGAAGAAAAATAGACCCAATTGCACTCGAGATAGATAGCATGCTATCCGCTATAATGGATTGGTTAATCGCGGAGGATATCCAAAATAACAATCATTTTTATTTAAAAAAAAACAGAAGCAAACAAGAGATTTTCAATGGTGGACTCAAGCTAAAAGATAGAATATATGTATCCAAAGATTGACCGCTTGATCTTTATTTTTTTATTGAACCATTTGCAAAAGCAAAATTGTAAATCACGATTAGCAGCACGGTCTAAATTGCATATACACATAAATCGCAAAATGATAGATACGTGCTAAAAAATATATATATATAAGCGGTTGATTATCCAAGGAAATCCAAATTAAGCAATTGTTTTTTTTGGCAATGGTTCACAAGCTAATAATTTTTTCTTTAAATTCCAAAAAACAAATTATTATTTGTTTGTTTGCTTGCTTGCACATGCTTTCTTGGCCTTTTCTGGCAAAGATGGAATGTCAATTATCAAAAAAGGCAGGAACGATAAATTTATTGATTGGCTGAATCATTTACACAGAAAGAGTAAAGTATTTTGACCACATGGGCATCTAAACGCGTTATAGTGTTTTGTTGACAAGCTTTTTTCTGTCCGTAATTTAACCATTTTTGGTAAAAAAAAAAAATGCGGCAATTTTTTTTGTTATACCATACTGATCATGCTTTTCCTGCAGCTGCCAGCTTTGTGAGAACAGTTTCTGTCGGGTTTCATGCTATGACTGGATCAGTTATACATCATGTGTTTAGGCCATATACAGCAGCAAATGCGACAGCAACAACAACAAGAAGAATTCAACGCCGAAACAAACCAATCAATCAGTCTATTCCTGTAAACATAAAATTTATAAATATTTTTTTACACTGCAGGAACATAATATTTTTTTGTAAACACTTTAATTTATTTGAAAAAATTGAACAATCAAACCAAAAAAGAAAAAAAAAACTACAAATTCATTGTGCCTTATCTATGATGTCCGCTCGTGTAATTGGACATCAGTGAAAAATTATAAATTGCAAACAATGTTTTTTTTTCGGAATTCATATTCAACATTGTTTGTCAAACCAGCGAGATAAGCTGTAAATGAGAATTTGAACCAATTGAGACTAATAAATAGCCTGTTAAAAAGGGAAGTAAATCAACATATATTATATGTATATGCTATATAGAGCCACAATATGTATGCGGCCTTCTCTACATGCCGAAGATAAAAATTATAAACATGTAAATTTTTTTATTTGCCGGATCATATAGACTGGGGATTTGCATGCTGCGACGGCAATTATAAACATTTATAGTGGAATTAGTGAAAGATGTACATGTCCATCTCTTAATAAATGCATATTGCTGTGCAACAACACGCCATATACTTGTTTTGTTTGTTTGTTATGTCCTGACCTCATTTGATGTGTGCCTCATGTATCCGGAGTAATTTTGGTCGTCTGCATAAGGTACAATTACTCCCGTTTTCCGCTCATTGATTGTTGTGTTGCGGATTTTCCGCTTACATACATGAATTGCCGAAAAAATGTAAAATTCAATTAAGTATTTTCCTAATATCTGAAAAACCCAAAAAAACGTGTGCTTTTATTTTTTTTGGTTTTTTTTTTCAAAATCAAACAATGTAAAAAAGTTTATTTTTTATATCAAAGCACACGGTTTTATTTAGTTTTATTTTTATTTTTATTTTTATTTTTATTTTTATTTTTATTTTTATTTTTTGCATTTTGCATTTTGTAATTCGGAGTTTGCACGCTTGAAGATGATGAGCTTTTTTATTTTATTTTGTTTTGTTTTGAACTGAATGCCAGAAATATTTGAATCAAACAAATAAACATTTGTAATTATTAATAGTTGCTATTGTCAATAATGTCCATTTTATTTGTATTTGCGAATTCCGAAACACCTAAAGAAGCAATCGAAACAAATATTTATTCAATTAAATTGTCGAGTGAAAAATAAAAATCAATGTTTTTGTTCGAAAAAGGATAAATTGTCTATGTGCCAGTGCAGTATGTGAACAAGTAAAAAAAATACAAACAATAAATTGCTTTAACATCATCAATAGAAATTATGCTGCCTGTATATTGTTACAGGTTTTTTTTCCTATGCATAAGCATACCTAGCATACCTGTTTATCACGTTTATGAGCTTGTTTCTTTTTAAAATGCAGCTGTTTGTATTTTGTATTTTGCATTTTGCATTTCTTTCATTGAAAATTATTTTGGCGTCACTGAGCTTTTGTATAAAATAAAATAAGCAAAAAAAAGTTTACAGAAAGTGATTCACGGCATTACCGAAGAAAAATATAATTCTATAGTGTTACAATAATTTTATAAAGATCTGATTTTGTTTAAGATAAACCAAGGCAATTGAATTTTATGTCTAGATAAAAATGTATGGTCTAAACGACAATAGCAAGCAGTATTTTCATTCTAGTTTGTTAAAATGTATTTTCATTATGTGCTATGTTTTTCAAATACCCGAGATACACGTTGGATCTAACAATGAGCTTTCATATGCTTGTTTCAAATGGGGGTAGATGATGCATCGGAATATCTACTCGCAGCAAACAACAGATGTAAACAAACAAGAAAACAAACAAG
>JANBOH010000289.1:0-18919 GCA_027478445.1 Coemansia asiatica | reverse complement strand
AAAAAGCTAGAGAAGAGGGGGGGAAAAAGATTGCAATAAAAATATAAAAAAAGAGGCTAAATGAGGGGGGAAGGAAAAAAGAAAGCAGAAAAAGAAAAGCACTTGTGTGTCGACATGCTGTATTTGTGATTGCCATATTTTTTATTTTTATTTTTATGATGGTCGGCTATGGCTGATGGCCTATAGAAAAATATAAGCGACATGTATTAATTAACTTTGCGACTAACCCAAGTTCTGTAAAATGTTCTGTGTTAAAAATGGAGTCATGCAATTATTAGATGAAGCTGCTTCTTGTACACTATGAAAAAAATAAAAAAATAAAAAATAACTGTTTTATTTTTAGACGCAGTAAAACAAAGAGCAATTGAACAATCTATGATTGTGTATCACCTTGAGAATTAATATTGAAATTTAACAACTATATTTTATATATATAAAAATAGAAAATAGAAAAAGAAAAACGCAAGCTGGTAAAAAAAAATATGTATGAAAAAGTTAATTTGTTGATTTAGCGCTTTTTAAAAGTAAAAAAGAAAGATGAATCGGCAAAAGTTGCAAATGATAAAATGCTATGACTATATCGAATGTGTAAAATTTTAACAATGCAAGCGCTATTGTTATGTGGGAAAAAAAAACTTCATTTGTTAAACATGAAATGACAATGGTCTGATATGTATAAATGATGCAATCGAAATACGCAGGATGCAAGGGATGGCAAACGCAGTGATGACTATAGCTGTTGGTAACGTAGAATTAAAAAAGAGCCGAAAGTAAACAAAAAAAAAAGAGGATGACCTGTATTTGTTTCTCTCGTTTTTTCGCAAGATGGGTTTCTTAAATGTATCTAGCAGATCGGGGTTTTAGAGCTCGGGGAAAAAGTGCTTTTCCTTGACATGCTCGCTGGCTTCAAAGGCACAGTCAAACACTTCACCGCATATCGAGCACTGATAAGCCTGAGAATGATGGCAGCGCATACTGATAGATCCGGCGCACGAAGATTCCAAAGACTGAGAAGCTGAAGTAGAAACCGAGCTGGTGTTGTTGAAGCTTGAGTTTATGCAGCACATTGCAAAAAAAAATTGGTTAAAAAATAAAAATAAAAATAAGGTTGTAGTGCTAGAGGAACAAAGATAAAAGGTGAATGTAAACTTTGGTGAAAAAAAAAAAATTAAACTGACGATGGACTTTTTATTGCTTTGCGAGTGCTAAAAGAGATAATATGCAGTGAAGTACAGTGCAAAATGCAAAAAAAATGCAGAATGAACGTCAAGTAAACAAACAGATTAATGTTCAAAAAAAATAGAGTTAACTGCAAATGAGTTTGACAAGGTATGATTGAGCAAGTGGAAATAAAAAAGTATGAAGGAAGCGGCAACTAAGACGCCTTTTTATAGAAATGAACAAGGTGCTTTTTATGATTGCTGTACTGTTAATGATAGAATGAATTGAAAAAGCCAAGATGATGCGTTTATTTATTTGTTTGTGTCAGTGCTTGGTCTACGGCAACCACGTCCTATTTATATCCGATTCCATGCATTTTTTATCTTTAGAAAACACAATGTTGAATATCTTTGCCAAGGCAAACTACGCCGCATTAGAAATCAATAAAAGATAAAAAGGGAGTGCAAGTATTTTGTTACATGTCAGGCAGAGTAGGATTGGAAAAAATAAAAAAAAATGCTACAGTCAAAAAAATTTCCTGTTTTATTTCTATTGCTGTATCACATCTTCCTGAAGAACAAAAGGGTAAAATAAAAAAGATGCGGCCTCTGCATCTTACATTTAGAGAAAAAAAAATCAGTGCAAAAAAAAGAGATGGCATCCGTGAATGATCGAGAGATAAATAACAGAGTAAAATTAGACAAGAGAAAAATGGGAAACAAGGACATGTCAGAGATCAACTGCATTTTTTCCTTTTTTCATTGGGGAGGATGAGCGAAAAAACAAGAGAAGGCCATCACCACAATCTCTCTCTCAAACTTGTCACGCTCACACAAGCATGCACAGCTGCTTTTTTCACATTAAATTCAGCAGAAAAAAAGCTTTATACATGATCGAAAAAAAACCCTGTTTGTTTAATTATGAGAAAAAGGAGAAAAAACCCATGCATGCAAATCAATGCATAGTTCCTTTTTTCCCTGTTCTCTTTTAATGTCTTCCTCCTTCGTCTTCCCCCCATTCCGCTTCTCACATCGTTTATTTTTAATTGCTGACAATGCAAATCATCATTTGGCAATCCCCTCATCTTTTCTGGAAACCAGAGAAACTGGACAAAGAAGATGCGTTGATTGGCACACAATACCTGTGTCCGCCCTCATCCCGCTCTGTACTGATTTCCATCGCTCATTTCTATTTTTTATTATTTATTTTTAAATTGCATTCTTCTCATGTGAACCAAAAAAAGACCCCCAAAAAACATTGTTAAACACATCAAGCAGACACACTCACACATCACATCCGGGTTTTATTTACATCATTAAATTTTTTTGTAAGAATGATAATGATGATCGCTTCGGACCTTTTATGCATTAAAAAAGAATGCACGATCAATTGAATTCCTTACAGGATAAGCAGTCTTTTTCTTTTATTCAAAACCCGTCATTAGTAATTCCTGCAAAAGCAACCAATTTATTATTTTTTGGGGGTGGAGATTATTGATAATCATTAGAAAACGAAAGATGGACAACAAGAGCCGCAGTTATCACTTGATTGAAAACAAAAAAATGTTTATTTTTAGACTTTGTGATAATAATTAATCCTCAGTTTTCATTAATAATGCAAACCATAAAAACATTGTTTTTTTATTGCTGAAACCATCCGACAACAAAAAGGTAAACTTGCTAGATCAATCTAGATTTTATTTATTAAAGAGAATTAAAATTTTAATTCTCTAAAAGTAAATTGTAAAATGCCAATTGTAGAACTTTTTTTCAACGCAGCATTATCGATATCAAGCTCTGTCATAGCTTTTCTAAAAACACGGGGTTTTGTTTATTTTCGGCAATATCAAAAATGTTTTTGGAGCGACTGTCCCACTTGAAATTTTTGACCATTTATATAGTAGTTGACATTGTTTTTTTAGATGATTTCTCAATTGTGGCACAAATTCCTGAAATATACTTTATATTTCCCATCTTTGAAAATCCGTAAAATGCTAGTTTCACCATTGCTAAAGCAAACATTTACGTCTATGGTAGCCATGGTATCTCTTGAACAAAATAATTTTTTTTAGGAAATATATATTTGAAGTTTATTAAAAAACAAGTCAAAAATATATTGATGAGCAGGTTTTCTTTGGCTTTTTCTATTTTTTTTCTCATATTTCTTTTTTAAATACTAAAAACAAACCCGGTTCTTAAAAATAAAAGCAGTACTTTGGAGTTGAATACAGTCACAAGCTTTGTTAATTTTCAAAATCAAAATATAGACTTCCAGATGCTAATTGCTAAATTGACTGGTGCCCATATCAGTTCGCGGCCAAGCTCTGCTGTCTGCTCAATATCTTTTACATGAGTGTAGTCTGCCATCTCATGAATTGTCTTGCTAGCAACAAAATTGCTTTGAAGTTTAGACAATGTGAAAATGTGGTTCTCAGGATCTAATGATATGATGTGGGTTTTTTCTTCCATTGTTGTACTTACAGTAGTGCGCATAATAACTAGTATGAGAAAATAAGGGTTTTTTTTTTAAAAAAAAAAAAAAAAAGCAATTGAAGAGAAAAAGTGTATTTTTTTTTATAAATTTTTTAGCTTTGCGTTTATGAACACATGTCGATATTCGGATAAGAATATGTACATGTCTTGCGTCCGTGTGCAATCAGCGTTTCTTTAAGTAATTTGTTTTCTTTCAAAAAATAGAAATCATTGAAAAAAAAAACAAATCCGTTTTATTGTGACTTTGCTCACTACAATTTTTTCAATATCACAAATCCAACGGTAAAAAAACGATGAGAAAAAAATGTCAAAAGTTTTTTTTGTTTAGTCAAACTTGACACGCCACTTGTCGTTCTCCTCGCCGCCAGGACCAAAGCAGGTAACTGACTGAACATCTTCCGAGATCATAATGTCGTGCGAGTGCAGGGTCATGCCGCTGACGTAGTGGCGAAGGACAATGACATCGTTGGCATCCCAGGTCTGGCCGTAGTTTCCAGTGCCCCAGCGCTCAACGAGCCAGTGGTCGTTTTCATCAGAAAGGTTCTGGTCGCCATACGCAGTGATTTCGTTCTGGCCGCACTTGGGGTCGCGGAAGTTGTAGTGCGAGTGCAGATGGCGGCCGGTCTGCAGATGGCGCAGACGGATCTGGGTCCCGTAGGTCACAATGGCGCCAGGAACAGGCACATCGTGGTTGGCCGGAAGCACCTGCCACCAGTCGTTCTCGTCGGGGTTCCAGCGGAAGCCAAAGACCAGCTGCTGGTTAGACCCCGAATGCGTGCTGTGCGACCTGTCGGTGTGCAGGAAGCGCCCGGTCATGTTGTGCTTGAGCGCGATAATGCTGCCCATCTTGATGGTGTTGTCGCTGCCGACATGACGCAGCTGAGGGTACTCGCGAGGCGTCGGCGAGTTTTCCGAGCTGCGCGCAGGGTTGGCATGGCGTACGTCGTTCTGGTCGTACGTGTACGGGCGGCAGCCCATGGGAACTGGGGGCTGGAAGCCACCACTGCCGCTGTCGCCGCCATAGCGAGGAGGTGAGGGCTGGTGCTGCTGCTGCTGCTGGTGCTGGTATCCACCGCCGTAGCCAGAGCCCTGGCCAGGAGAGTTCCAGCCACCGCCCTGATGCTGCTGCTGCTCGCGGCGTCTTCTTTCCTCTTCCTCGCGACGCAGCTTGGCCTTGGTCTCCTCTTCCTCGCGTCTGCGTTTTTCCTCCTCCTTGCGCTTCTCCTCTTCTTTTTCCTCTTCCTTGTCCTCGCGCCACTCGTGGATGCCGTAGGCTGCGGCTCCAATGGCTGCGGCTCCCAGCGCCGCCATGCCTGCCTTGGCACCCCAGTCCTTGTAGCGCTCGTTGCGCTGGCTCTTCTCAATTTCCTCTTGCGAGTAGCCGCCTCCAGGCATGTTTCCGCCGTACTGCGAGCCGCCCACCATGTTGCTTCCGGGACGAGGGCCTGGCGAGTTGTTGCTGTAGGGGTTCTGGCTGTAGTGCGACTGGCTAGGGCCGCTGGGAGGCGGGCCTTGAGGAGGACCATACTGGTTGGGACGCTGCTGCTGGAACTGGTTTTGCTGCTGCTGCTGCTGCTGGCCACCGCTGCCCTTGAAGAAGCTTCTAAAATGAAAATAAAAAATGATAGAGCAATAAAGCATAAAGCATTGGGTTTTCCTTAGAAAAAACATTTCATAAAACATAAACCCGATTTTTTGGCTATTTGCTTTTTTATTTACCCTATGCCACGCTCGCCCTCGCCCTCGCCACTGTCACGGCGGTTGTCTTGGTAGTTGTCATGGTTGCCGTAGTTATCCATAGTTTCAATAAGAGAAAAAAAAGAGTAGTATATGAGATGTAAAAAGTGATGAATAAGAAAGAAAGTGAAAAATAGTGTTTAATGGTTTAAAAGGCTTACTCGACGCACTTCTAACCTTTGTATTTATATGCCTTGGTTTATTATTCTATTTTGAATTTTAGAACATTTATTGACAAATATTTTCATACTCCTTGAGATATGGAAGTTGCGGATAAGGGACTTTTCTTTCTCTTTGCTTTCTTCTTGCTCGTTGATGAAGCTAAAATTAGGAACGGCTTGCATTTCCAAAATCGGCTGACCCTTCCCGCTCTACTTACTATTCTTTTGTTTTTTTTTTCTTTCTGCAACAGAACAATGCCCTATGCGCAGCATCCCGTATATCTTTGTCCGTTGTTTTTCAGGGTGAGGGGGAGTTCAAACAAGCCTTTTTTTATGTATTGTGGCATTTGGTGTTCCACTTTGAATTACATAGTTGAGGGATCGACAGCAATTTAGAAGAAAGAACGCATTTCTAAAATGTGCTTCGATTTACATGTGTTTCTAAGTAAACCCACAGGTATCAGATATATTTAACTTATAAAAAATTAGAAATAATTACCATCAATGTATGAATAAGCAACATCCTAAAGACCATTGTTGTTTTCAAAAACAGAAAGATCCATAGCTAATCCAATTTCATCCGATAATTGCTTGGCTTCAGCTTTGCTAACCTCGCCAATTTCAACCTTTTTTTATGCTCGAAAAAATGTCCACAAACAATACAGTAAATCTAGCTGTGCAACTCACGTTGCAATATCCCAAGTCATTAAAAACTACAAGGTACATACTTGATGTGCATTTCCCAAATATTCCCTGATATTCACTTAGTTCGTTAATAGAGGGTATTCTTCTTCTGTAACCTATTAAGCGCCCATCTCGTAGACCCAAAAGTGTCTTTTGCAATTTTCTAAATCTACTAAGAAGCTGTATAACATCGTCTATCGATAGGTAAGATCCGGTTAGATCAAGCACCCGCAGATACTCTGAAATCATCGTATTGGGAAGGGCAAATTCAGAAAACCGATCAGTCAGCAGGTTGCGATTGAAAACTGAATGCGCAATTGGAGATAGAGTAAATGCTTTTGCAAACAGTCTGTTTACATTAATACCTATTATCGCACTCATATTATTTGTCAGTCCAATTGAAACGTTCTCAAGTGATTTAAATGATCCAGCCTCAAGTACACCTTGGCTATCAAGTACATCGTATACTTGTTTGCCGATACCCGCTCTGAAAAAAGCGTTTTAGCTGGCGAATAAATCATATTTAAAGTATTTAGATTAGATTTAGAAAGCAAAAAAAAAACAATATTTAACTGCTGAGATACCATTTTTTTAGCTGCGACTTATTGTTTTAAATAACTGATTATCTTAAACTTTATCTCGATTTATTATGGCTTGCACATATGCATCGAGTCAACTGATATGTTGAGTTAAATGTACAAAGCAACATTAATTAAGCAAACCTGCTTTTTGGGTACTACATCGCATACACATGCACTGCAACAAATCACAAGTGTAGTGTTGTTTATTCAAATAAAAAACCTTGTCCTGCTCTGTTTTTTTTCTTTTCATAATTGATGATCCTCCAAAAAAAAAACCTTTTTATTTGAGCTGAATCTGGTTTCACCGAGTCAACAAGTACATGCATGAAAACAAAAAAGGAATAGAAAATTTATAGTGAAACTTCTCACAAATGCTAAAAAAAAAAGTAAAAATAAATAAATAGAAAAACTTGAAAATTTAGTGCCTAAGAATCCAAAACAATGCGCCATTTGCTATTTCCATTGCTTCCTGAACTATGGCAGCTAACGACCTGGACATTATCGCGCAAAAGCGCGTCCTGCGAATAAAGCGTCATTCCACTGACGTAGTGTCTAAGCACGATAGGTTCCGTGGACTTTGCCGTATTGCCATACCCGCCATCGCCCCATCTCTCGAGAACCCAATGGTCGTATTCATCAGAAAGCGTCTGGTCGCCATAGCAAGTGACTTCGTTCTGGCCCGTCAGCGAGTCAGTGAACCCATAGTGCGAATGCAGATGCCGCCCAGTATCCACATGTCTCAGGCGAATCTGGTTACCAAAAGCGACTATCGACCCGGGCACAGGCACGTCGCCGTTGGCAGGAAGCACCTGCCACCAGTCGGACTCGCCCGTGGTAAACTTGCTCGCATAGACAAGTTGCTGGTTAGACCCCGTTTGCGTGCTGTGCGAGCGGTCTGAGCGCAGGAACCTACCGGAGCTTATATGCTTGAAAGCCAGAATGGTTCCAATCTTGATCGTCGTGTCGCTGGGGTTCTGGCGCAATTCGGGATATGTCTCCGGAGTAGCAGAGTTTTCCGAGCTACGCGAAGGATCCGGTAGCCTCACGTCGTTCTGGTCATAGGTATAAGGCAGTTGGCCAAACGGCGCAGGAGGCCGGAACCCATCGCCATCATGGCTACCGATGCTCTCTGAGCGCTGTCTTCCGCCAGCAACCACGCTGCCGCCTCCATAGACCGACCCATAGGGCGTATAAGCCGGCTTAAATGTCGAAACGCCTGTCTTTTGGTTAACCACCGATGGTGCTGGTGTCTGGAAATACACTTCCTGGCGTTTCTTCTCGTCCTCGTTACGCCGCCATTTCTCGTGCTCCTCGCTTCGCCGTGCCTCGTCCTCTTCGCGTCTCCGCCGTGCTTCGCTCTCGCGACGCTGTCTCTCGCGCTCCTCCATCTGCAAACGCTTGGCTTTTTGTTCTTTTTCGGAATCAGATCCGCCGTCGACCAACTCGTGCACGCCGTAGGCAACGGCGCCGGCAGCCAGTGCGCCTAGAGCGTATTTGCCGGCTTTGTTCAGACGACTGGTGCCTGCGCTGTCGTCGCTGGAAATAGAAGGCGCGAAAGGTGGGCGTCCATAGGGAACGGGACCCATGCTGGGCGCATAGCCTGCACCCACTGGAGGCCCATTGCCATTGTAGCCGCCAGGAGATGGCACATAGTTTGTGCCGTTGAAGCCGCCAGCCATGGGACGCATGGGGATGCTGCCAGGCGGATAGCTGTTGCCGATGACATTGGCGGCATTGTTCATGTACCGCTGCTGCCCATACGTGTTGCCGCCAGATGCAGCTGGGATTTCGGGGCCTGCGCTATTGGGTGCATGGAACCCGCTGACTGGATTCGGCTGCTGTTGTTGTTGTAAAAGTGTATTCATTGAGCTTATGGCTGGCGGTGTGCTGCTGATGTTGTTGTGGGGATCGTTGGCGTTGTACACACTGCTTGCGTCGCTGGAGCTCCCGTTGTGGATGCTGCCGGCATAGGTCTGAGCTGGGATGCTTTGGCCTGGACGCGGCGCTGAGTAGCTGTGGTGCATAGCTGGAGGCGCTGGCTGCTGGGGCGGAGCGCTCGGTGGCTGCATAGGCTGCGGCATCTGTTGCTGTGGCATTTGTTGCTGCGGCATCTGTTGCTGTGGCATCTGTTGCTGTGGCATTTGTTGCTGTGGCATTTGTTGCTGGGACATTGGTTTCTGTGCCATCTGCTGCTGAGGCGACATAATCGGCTGTGGCATCTGCTGCTGTCCCATTTGCTGTTGCTGCTGTACTTGCGGCATAGGCTGCTGAAGAGGATTGCGCGACATCTCCGGCGACATCATAGGACCCGGGGCATACCCATGCTGCGTCTGCATCATCGGCATATTATTGCCAGGATACACACTGGCGTTAATATTGGGCGAGTACTGCACGGGACTCTGCACAGTATTGAATCCACCACCCACGGAGACAGCCGGGGGTCGATGGGGACCCGGATGGACAGGACCAGAGGGCACAAAGGGTGGATTGGCATTGTATGGCTGGGGTCCGCTGCTGTCAAAAGAGGCGTTTGGGGGCAGGTTGGTTGCGGGGAACCCGCTCATCCCAGAGCTTCGGGGTACTGAGGTCTGCGCATGAAGTGCTGTTGAGGCATTTCTGGACGCTTCCATGCCGAGTTCGCCCATAGAAACGTTGCTGTTTTCATTGTTGTTGTTGTTGTTGTTGTTGTTGGGGTTGTAGCGAGAAGGCTCGGGGCCGCTGAAAAACCGCTCGTCTGAATCTCCAGCTGCTACCATTGCTTTTCCTATGAGACTTGTTTTTTATTCTTATTTTTTTTTGGTTGGGGATGACACAAACAAACAAAAAAAGAGATGGGAGATGAAAGAAGCAAAGCAAAGCAAAAAAACCAAACTGTAGATGGATTAAACGATGGAATGCGATATGTTCGCTATGTATATATGTATATGTTGGTGAGTATGTGGAAATAAAAAAAAAATAAAGTATAATTTTTTAATATGCCTTTTAATTAAACCAAGGTCAAATAAAAATAAAAGAGATGATGTAAAACACACGTATAAATAAGAAAGAAAAAAGAATTGATGTTTAGACAAGACAAGAAGAGAAGAGAAGAGAAGAAAAGAAAAGAAAAGAATTTTTTTGTTGTAACAAAACTGGAAATCTTGGCTATCAATTAAAAAAGAAAAAAATTTTAGAGCAAAAAATAAAACATGAATAAGCTACAAAACACAAAAAAAAATGAAAAAAAGATCACAGGGAATCTTTTTTTTTTGCTTCAACTACCAAGTTTCTTTATCCTTTGTATAAATAAAAAACAAAGTAGTTGCCTAGAAATTTTTTCCCTTTTTCTCAGGCTATTAAGATATTGCTTGATTTTGTATTTTAGAAAAAGAACAAGAAAAAAATAAAAGCTTTTAGAAAAGAAAATGTTTGAATTATAATGGAAAAAAATCCTTTAATGTAGTTGGGACATGTAGCTTTTTTTTGACGTTTTTTTTTTTTTTGACAAAAAGAGAATTTTTTTTCGAATGTCTTTGGTAGCACGCATCACGATGTATTTCAGCCGATTACAATGCTTAGCAAAACTTTGCATCTTTTTTGTCTAATTCACATTTTCGCTAGCTTCCCTATGAAAAAAACCTCCCATCAAATGTAGCTTGGCTGCATTTGCCGACATACATGCAATAAAAGAAATCTATTTGTAATTATTATTCTATTTAAAACTATAATTCGCCTTGTTGGCACACTTGCATTAGCAAAAAAAAAGTGATAATAAGTGCATTTTTTTTACATCGTGGGACAATCAGTGTGAATCATTTGAGCTTGGTCAGCAGCTCAGCACTGATTGCACAAACAACAGCCGAACATGTCACATCGCTCTAATCCACTCGTCTCTTCTATGCTCGATTGCGACAGCTAAGCAAGCCTCGAAAATACACAAACTAAAAAAATATTGCCATTATAAAAACCGCGGCTAATTTTTCCTTTTGTATTAATTTGAGAAAAAGCGCAAAAATGCTAGTTTTTATATACCATCGAGTCGACAGAGAATCCGACAGCTGGGAAGCTCCTTGAGAACTCAACAACCTCGTTACGGAGCGCTTCCAGAGTAGGCAACGCGCTGACATCGTCGCCCAGAGCCGCCTTGAAATCAACAAACTTCTTCGAGCTGACGTCCTTGGCCACGTCCTGCGCAATGCTCACAGCGCGGTCAACAAACGCCGCGATCTGCTCGAAGTCAGCTTCTTTTAGGCCGCGAGTGGTCATAGCTGGCGTGCCCATGCGCAGACCGCCGGGAACCATGGCGGAGCGGTCGCCAGGGACAGTGTTCTTGTTGGCCGCGATCTTTGCCATCTCCAGCACTCGCTCGACGCGCGCGCCGTCGATGTTCTTGGACGCCATCAGGTTGACTAGGAGCAGATGCGTGTCGGTGCCGCCCGTGACCAGGCTGTAGTCGCGGCTGGAAAAGCCCCTTGCAAACGCCTGTGCGTTGTCCAGGACCTGCTGCTGATAGGCACGGAACTCTGGGCTCTGCGCCTGCTTGAGCGCAACGGCCAGCGCCGAAATCGTATGGTTGTGCGGGCCGCCCTGGTGACCGGGGAACACCGACTGGTTGATTGGCTTTTCCAGGTCGTACATGACCTCGACGCCCTTCTTGTTGACGCTGCGCACGCCCTTGCGGAAGAAGATCATTGCGCCGCGGGGGCCGCGCAGAGACTTGTGCGTGGTCGTCGTGACGATGTCTGCATACTCGAAGGGCGACTCGAGCACGCCGGCGGCAACCAGACCCGAGATGTGCGCCATGTCAGCCATCAGATAGGCACCGATGGAATCGGCGATCTGGCGCATGCGCGCATAGTCGATGGTGCGGGCATAGGCGCTGGCACCAGCGACGATGATCTTGGGCCGGAACAGCTTGGCCGACTTTTCCAGCGCATCGTAGTCGATGATGCCGGTCTTTTCGTCGCACTGGTAGGGCAGCGTCTCGAAGTAGACCGACGAGTACGACACGCGCTTAGTCGGTGTCTGGAACCCATGCGACAGATGACCGCCATGGGGCAGATCAAGGCCCATCAGGCGGTCGTGCGGCTTCAGAAGTGCACCATAAACATACAGGTTGGCTGGCGCGCCCGAGAGCGACTGCACGTTGACGCCCCACTTGCTCTCGTCCAGGTGGAAGGTCTCAAGAGCACGCTTCTGGCACAGCGACTCGGACTGATCGATGTACTCGTTGCCGCCGTAGTAGCGGGCACCAGGGTATCCCTCGGAGTACTTGTTCTGCATCACTGAGCCCAGGGCATCCATCACGGCACGGCTGGTGAAGTTTTCGCTGGGAATCAGGCAGATGCCCTCGCGCTGGCGAGCCTTCTCGAGCTCGATGATCTTGAACATCTCCGGGTCCGCCTCGGAAAGCGGCGTGTTGAGCACGCTTTTGCTCGATGCTGCGTAGGTATGCGAAGCACGGGCGCCGGCACGAAGAGACCGCAGAGCTGCAGAGCGGGTAGTGGCAGGAAGGATCATAGCTATTCTCAAAAAAATTGTATTATAAAAGAGAAGGAGACTAACGAAGCAGCCCAGTTAAGAAAATTACAAAAAAAGAAGGGAAAGTGAAGCAGATAATTTGAAAAAAGAAAAGAAAGAAAAGGCGTCAAGAGAATGATGAATGAGCTCCCTGGTTGCCTGGGCTTTTTATATCGATGGACGACAATATATGCGCTGAAATGTTTAAAAAAACGTGGGCACATGTGTTAACACCTTTGATTAAATAACAGATGAGTGGATATGCATATTTTCTGTGTTGCGTTTCCAAGATTAACTTGCTTCCCCCCCCCCACAGAAGCGCCAAATAGGAGAAAAAAACCATCGATTGTCTAAAAATTAGCGCTTCAGCTTTTTTCAAGTAAAATTTACTATAGATTCCACCGCGCCATCAGTAGAGAAAAAAAAACCCTCCGCGCTCTCTGATAAACCTTGTTCGTCCAATCACCTTTATCTCTTGCCTTTTTTTTACTTCTCTTTTATTCACCACCCGCGATGATGATTGACAGCGATAATAGTACCGCCGGCGATAACAGCCGCATTGGCATCAACACCAGCGACCAAGAGGCAAGATCATTTGTTTCTCGCGCGCTCGACTTCAGCCGCCAGCCTACAAAAAGCAACTCTTTGTATGTAACGTTGACATTTGCGCAGAGCCTCGACGGAAAGATCGCGCTACCAAATCAGCGGCTGCATCTCAGCGGCCCGCAGTCGATGCAAATGACGCACTGGATGCGGGCCAGCCACGACGGCATCCTGGTGGGCATCGGCACGGTGCTCACCGACGACCCAAGGCTCAACGCCCGCCTGGTCCTACCTATTGACCAGCCGGGCCATCCACGTCCAATTGTGCTTGATCCTCGATTAAGGTTTCCAACTGATGCGCGATTGCTGCAGAACAACAGGGACAATATGCCGTGGATAGTCACTGGACCCCAACACGATAGATATCGTAGGGCTGAGCTGGAGGCCCTGGGTGCTCACGTGGTGGTTGTTGATCTGTGCGATGACATGGGACGGCCAAGGGTATCGGATGTTCTCAAAGAGCTGGCGCAAAGGGGCATCAGGCATTTGATGGTCGAGGGCGGTGCGCAGATCATCCAGGCGTTTTTGGAGAGCCAATTGGTCGACAGCCTTGTAGTTACCATTGCGCCTGCGCTGGTTGGCAGCCGGGGCGTCCCTGCGGTTCCTGCGTCTGACGGTATCCAGGCATTGAAGATCGTGCCTCGTGCATATGAGCAGTTTGGCGTTGATGTTGTTTTGGCTGCTGACACCGACACCGACACCGACCAGCGCATGCGTTGAATGTGCTGTGGTGATAGGCAATGCGCATTGTGCATATGTTTACGGCAATCAGAAATTTTTGTATGTTGACATACATGTGGAAAAACATGTGGAAAACGTAGACAAACATGTGCAAGTTGGTAGAAGACCGTGGTTTATTCAAATGTAATAAGCTCGTGTGGTCCGGGTGATCGTCGCAAATAGTTCAACCTCGTGGTTGCTCAGGTGTGACAGTTTTTTTAATATATTTTCTTTTATATTGCAAGGCAACGAATCTTTAGATATATTGAAATGCAGTAAAGAGAATAAACAGATAACGTCATCAAAACATCATTTTGTATATTTTGTCAAAATAAAGTGATCGTCAAAAATATACAAGAAAAAAAAAAAAACAAAAAAACAAACAAATAAACATTACATTAAGCATATCATCCATATGTGCTATATATAGAGCTGGTTCCGGCCGACCGCCAATTCTAAAAATTTTCTAGTTTTCCTTGGTCAAACCCAAAATAAAAAAAAAATCCCTATATTTTCCGTATTTCTCCCTACTTCCCCTTTTTTTTCTTCCGAACATAACATCCCTTATATATATAGCCGGTCTATATATACACAAGCATTTCTCCGATAAGCCTTTAAAATTCTAGAAGAATCCAAACCCCGTATTTCATTACAATGAAGTTTGCTCAGTTGATCTTTACCCTGGTTGCCCTGATTGCAACCGTCGCCATGGCTGCCCCTGTCAGTGAGCCGATTGAGTCATTTGTCTCAGAGAGCAGCGACAATAACGACAGAAATAGATGGCAGGGGCTGGGCGCACTTATCCGCTACCTCATTGCGATGTCTAAGAACAAAGATGGGAACTGGGGAAAGCCAAACTACAGTACGCTTTTGTCGGCTGAGGTCGAAAAGTACAACCAGTGGTACTCGAGATACACGCGTACTCACGGACACAGCGAAGAGAATACCACTCCTGTCTCTGCTGCATCGTCTACCACCGACGTTACTGTTGTTTCGGCCACCCCTGTCACACCTACTCCGGTTCAGCCGACACCAGCACTGCCAACGTACTCGGCATCGTCGTCATCATCTCAGGTAACCACACAGGAAACCAGCCCTGCTTCCGAGATCCCTGGATCCCAGTCTGTTACAATCAATACGGACCCGGCATACACGACATATGCAGTGGAAGAGCTCGAGACCATGGTCTTCCCCTCTGCCTAATCGCACAGCCCCAATCCATATTAGACTTTTTTTTCCATTTGTTCCTCATTGAAAAAAAATATATATAGAGGGCTTTTTGTAATGAAATTCCTTGTAGACTAATCGAGAACCATGACACTTCATGAACTAATTTTTTTTTCTACACGTGGTCTCTGTATTTTTAATACAATACTACGTTCTAAAAATCTCATGAAAAAAAAACGGATAAAGCGGACATTTTTCATTTTTTATTTTTCGAAACTGCTTGTTCTGTTCATCTTCCATCTTGTTCAAACAATCTACTTACAAAAAAAAATAAGAAAAAGAAAACGTTATTACCAGCATTTTTTTTTACTTTATTAAACTGTTTTTATAGTGAGCAAATAACATGGACAAACAGATATCCCAGGTCGACGGCTGCGACTTTACCACCGAGGAGCTGCAGCAGTTCCACAGATACTACAAGTACACCTGGCCCGAGCACCTAACCAACAGTCCCCTCGCATCCAAAATCAAACACTTTGCCTTAGAAGAGCCCACAGTAGACACTGCGCGTCTTTGTCGCTGGCTCCGCACAATGGGCATCCAGGACGAAGATGAGCAGACAGCAGAGCAGCAGCTGTACTCGCGCTTCGAGTCGTTTGATTTCACCACCGCGCCGGGGTTCAACGAGTTTCTGACCAAAGTGTATTTGCCCACCACGGGGAAAACAAGCAAGCACGATATAGAGGAGCGGATGGAGCGAGCCAAGATCGAGTACTACAACGAAAGAGTGGAGAAAATCGACTATGACGAGTACAAAAGGTTCAAGGAACAAACGAAGCCAAAGCCCGTGTGCCCGTACCAGCATCTGTGGGAGAAGGAAAAAGAAGACACGGCCAATAACAGCCAGTTCGAGCATGTCAGGGTTATCGACCTCGCTGATTATCTTGACGACAATTTGACAGTTAATGCCCTGGACAGGATCAACGGGGAGGTCGAGGAAGCCGAGGACCCGCGGTACTATGCGCTGGCTATCATACGCACGCTGAAAAAAGACAGCGACGAAAATGTTGTTTTCCTGCCAGCCCTGGACAACAAGACGCCCGAGCAAACACTAGCTGCACTGCGCAGTTGCCTGCGTCTGGAAATCGCCCTGCGTAAGCTTAACGCGACCAAACCCGTGGTTGTTTTCGCCAACGGATCCGTCGACCCCACAGCGCTGGGACTCATGCGAGCCACCACAGAGACCGTGCTCTCTGACAATTTTAGTCTCGAGCCAGCCGCTGCCCAGTTTCCCACAGCCATCTTCAGCTGGGCGCATATTGCCCGAGAGGAGGAGGTTTCTCTGGGAACAGCAGAGTATGTCCTGTGCCATCCCAACACTGTCTTAAGAGGCAGCGAGTGGCAGGGTGCGCTTGGTCTGGGTCGCGGGTTCATTGGGCATCGCAATTTTGCCAAGGCCACAGAGCGCATTCTCCTGGCCGCCTCATGTCCTCCGCCGCTGACCCGCAGCGCCCTGAGACAAGCGTGTCTCGTGGAGTCGGCGTACCCTGGTCCATGCAAAATCTCTGTGTGGAAGCAAGAAATCGCCCAGTACTTTGCCCTCCTAGCCCAAGACAACGCCGGGGATGCGAATAACGGCACCACTGTCACGGCTTTTGAGCAGCTCAGTGACCTTTTAAAGGACTTAAAGGATACAGGCAAGCCCTGGGCAGACAGATACGCAGAGTTTGCCGAGTCTGCTGAGCAGATGAAGAAGAGAGCCATCTGGGTTGCTGCATTGCAGGCTGCCAGAAAAATGGAGTATTCGCAGGCCCTGGCTCTGGAATACTCTATTGCCAAGGCTATTCTTTCGGGCGACTTTGACAGTGCAGAGTCTGCGTCGGAGCTTGTCCATAAATCTGCTTGCAATGGACCCTCGATAGCCGACATCCTGAGCATCAGCGAGCCAGTATCTGACTCAGAGCCGAATGCTCTGCAAGTCGAGATCCCAGGCGAGTGCCCCTTTGCCAAGATGTACCGCAAAAACCCTGAACAGTTCCGGCACATCGACCTAAAGTCTATCTCTGACCACAGGCCGCTCAATCTAGGAAAATAGAAAACTAACAAATTGATAAAAAAAACAATAGAATAAAAAAGATATTTTAAATGTGCTATCATTTGGACAACAAGCTCTGCACTCTCTCATTAAGAGCAGCAATACGCGCGTCCAGGCTTTTCATGTTATCCTTAAGCGTGCCCGAGTTTTCTCCAATCGCAGCCTTGAGACTCCCAGCGATCTCCTTCATTGTAACCAATTCTTCCTTCACGCTGCTCTGCTCTCGTTCGATCCTCGAGAGCCGCGCCACAGCATCCGCTGCCTCCACATGAAGCTTTGCCAGGCTCTGCAGTCTCTGAGCCGTAGCCGGCGCCAGCTCCACCAAAGCATCGACGGAAGCCAGTTTTTCATACACCTGGTCGATCTTTTTAATAGCCGCCGCATCCAATTTGACCAGGTTCTTATCGTCAGCAGACAATGCGGCCTGCGCTCTGGCTGCCTGTGCATTGGCTATATCCAGTCTGTCCATATCGACCAAGACCTGCTTGATCCGGCGCTGAATCCCGTCTACACGATTAGGATCAGCAAGCACATCCATCTGCTGGCGCAGCTTGACCACCGAGTCAACAAGACTGCGGCCGGCAGAAAACCTATCCACCGAACCGCCAACAGCGCCCAAGGTCTTTTCCAACGCAGCGATTCTCTGCTCCAACACCAAAGGCTCCTCGGCACATTTGCCACGACGCTTCCTCTCCACCACCATCTCGACATCCGTATCGCCAATCTCCAGCCTCTGCCAAAGCGACGAATCAACCAAGCTACTGTCCAACCCACTGCGACCCAGTTTCTCCAGCTCCTCGTTCAGTCCGCCCACAAGTTCCATCAGCCGCACATCCTCCCCCTTCTCCCCCTTGTCCACAGAAAGCTGCTCCTTGAGCTCCTGCGTCTCATAAACAAGTCTCCGCAGCCTCTGCTCCTTCGTCTCACTCACCCCAATGCCCGTCGATACTTCCAACCCGCCTTTGAGGGACTCGAGCTGCAACGTACGGAATAGTGATTTCTGGTACCGCACCAATGCCGTCTTGCCCTGTACGTCGCCGGAAGATACGCGGAACCGCTGGGCCGCTTGGTCTGTCGTGATGCTTTCGGTCAGGATGTCCGTGGATTGCGGTTGCTCGGGCTCGTCGTCGTCGAGGTCCATGGGGGTGGGGTCATCGGGGGTCTCGTATACATCGGGTTGCTCAAAGTCAATGTCTGGAAGATTGGAGTATTTCGATGCAACGCCAGCCGACATTTTTAAAATATTGTTAGCAAATGAGATGTTAAAAATTAATAAAGTTGAAGTTGAAGTGAATTAGAGAAGGAGGAGTGGAAGATAAAATTGGAAATAATGCTTGTTGTTGTTTCGAGATTTGTTTTGCACAAGAAACATATATAAACAAAGATCAACTAAAATCATTAGGTTTGGCTCTGATCAAGCATAAATATTATTTTTAAAATGGGTTTTCAGCCAATTTAAGCTGATGTGTAATTTTGATGAACAAAGTGGCGAAAACCAACGACCCCCACCTTTCTCTTAATTTTTCTCTTTAACATTTGTTTTTAAGAGTTACCTTTGAAACAAATTAAAAAAAAAAATTAGAACAAAAGAAAATTGCCCTTTTGTTCAAATAAACACACAACTCCCGGGTAAACATTTTTTTTTCTAATAAGGAGATGCCAAGCCATCACTTAATAAGTGCTTTATTAGATAGCTTTTGTAAAATAGTTAAACAGGACCCTTTGTTGCCATTTTTTTTACTCGAAAAAAACCCTTTAAAATAGGATCTTTGAAAGTAAAAAAATTTAAGAAAAAAAGTTTCATCTATTTATTTGTCTTTTATAAAAAGATTCAATACAAACGCAAGCACTTTTCTTTAAGATTTTTCGCAACAATTTTTAAAATATTTTTTTACATCTTTTGTTTTGAAAAAAAATAACACTACAAAAAGACTGGCGTTTTCGGGACAATGGTGGCCGCTTCTGCAATATCAGCTTTATTCCCTACTCTGAGTATTTTTGTGTCAAACTATTTTTGTA
>JANBOH010000288.1:0-18921 GCA_027478445.1 Coemansia asiatica | reverse complement strand
CAAATGCAAATGCAAATGCAAATGCAATGGCTTCTTTTTCAAGCCCCAATACAATTCTGACAACGGGAAATGGAAAAAGGGCAATAGAAAGCCAAGGATCGTCTGGAACAAAAAAAAGGCTGAAGGGAAGGGAAAAAGGAGAAAGCGAGAAGCAGAAGAAAAAGCAATAGAAAAGAGGATTGTCATCTACAACGTATTTTGCTTTACAAACGCTGTTCCCATTCAATTAATGCTATGTATTTCTTTTTACCAAGTGACATCAAAAAAATGAAAACTGGGATTCAAAAAATTGACCATTTTTTTGATCAGCTATCCCGAAAAAAAATAAATAAATAAAAAGAAAAGTGCACGATTCGGCAATTAAAAATTAAACAGTTTATTTTTTGACATGCCTATCAGCCTACCTTGGCTCTAAAACTTACCTCGTCTATTCATATATCTAAAGAAAAAAAGTAAAATGAGCTGCTGAAACTCTATGTCTAGAGCTTAACCCACACTTGCTTAACTTTAATAAGTTAAAACGATTCGCCAAAATAAAAAAAAGATAAAATAAAAATAAAATCTATTACTAAATATTAAAAATATTATTAATCTTGTTCGGAGTAAGAAAAAAAAGGTGTAGAAACAAAAAAAAATGTCAAGCCAAGAAAAAAAATCATCAAAAGAGAAAAAAAGGAACGCAATGATGGATATTTTTTTTGGTTGTTTTTTTTTTTCTTGTTTTTTCGTTATCCTTTTTACGCCTTCAAAAAAAAACAGGTGTGTGTATCTGGTGGCAATCCCCCATCCGTTTCCTTCTTTTTAATCCCTGTCGCGACGCCTGCTTGTTCATCAAAGACATTTCATGGAACTTTGCGTCTTGTAACAATATCGGTTTTAAAACAAAAGGGAAACGTGTCGCGAGTGTCAGTGATCAATTACAAAAAAAAATTATCTTGTGGCTCAATTGACAAAATAAAAAAATTAAAGGACAAAACAATTGCATTGCCAATTCCTTCTCTATTTTTCGTACAATTCAACAGGGATTTTAAAGCGTATTCTATTTTGCTCGCTTTGAGCTGAATTAGAGCCACAGAATAAAATTTACAACAATGTATATTATACACATTCCAGAGGCTTGGGTTGCCACAGACGTTTCTGTGATATCGCGTGCAGGTTCACCAGCTCTTTTATCCCTGCTTATACAGGTAACCTCTCCCTCTTTTTTTACAAGCTATAAAAATAAAAATAAGCAATTGTTTTAAGCTCTCTTTCTTGTCTCCCTCCCTCATTAACGCTTTTTTTGCTATTGCTAACCCTCTCCCCACTACTTCTTCCATTCAATTGTGGTCTCTTGTGCCCTTTTTTCATCCACCCCTCTTTCTCCTTTTTTAATTTTCTAAATTTTTTTTTGGGGAGAGCCGAACAAGGTAATAAAAAACAATTGCGTATGTGTATGTGTGCGTATATTTTTTTGTATGTAATGAATAACAAGAGTGTCCATTGTGCACAAACCGGTTTTTGTTGTATGTCATGTATTCAAAAAGTCTAAGTTTATATCCATATGTCGCTTTTTATCGCAAAGAAAAAATGATGAACAAGAAATTTTGCATCTATTGCGTCTTCTGCTTTTCCACTCTCCCACTTTTTTCTGTCATTCATTGTGTTGTTTTTGACCTGATTTGCTGGCTGAACATTTTGCTGCATGCAATTTTATTTGGATGTTTGCACATCCGCATAGATTGTTTCTAAATTTTGATACCCAATAGAAACATCAAAAAAAAGACAATTTCTTTGATATTTATATTTCAATTTATTAGCTTAATGCAAAAATGTCAATATTTTTGTTTGTTTGTTTGTTTTTAGATGTTTAAATGCTCAGCGTATTTACCATATCGGCATCCATCCCGCATACATAACTGCAAGGTTGTCGGGCAGAGTAGCCTGCTCTATCAGCTTTTCTACTTGGTCGACTGCTGACAGAGGCACATTGGGATCAAAATCGGTGCCGACCAGCTTGCTATGGATGCGCTTAAAAATCGACTTTGCCTTGGGATTCCCGTTTTGCCATCCCTTTTCATTGACGCTTCCTCCTCTAACCCTAAAGCTCCTGCTATATGGATTCTCTGGTCGGCTTCCTGGAAGCACCCACTCCTTGTTGCCAAGTTCATTTGGCCGCGACATCGCCTTCCAGCTAAACACCTGACTCTCAACAACGCTAGATGCATTTCTACTTCCTGCAGCCGACTGCGTCGGTGTGTTTGCTTCCTTTTCCTGGGTATACGACCATGAAACTAGTGGATCAAATACAAATGCCTCGAGGACTGCCATCAATGAATCTCTGTTGGCTCTTAGCACTCGCATTGTGTGATTTGATGTAAATCTAAATATTCCCTCAATGCTGCTGCCTACCTCCATCGGCAGTATCACCATTCTAGTCAGTCGGAATGGTACAGTCTCTGGGAAATCATCTCTTTGAATTGCTATTTCAAAGCAATCTCCTAGATCAATATGCACAACTTTGCCATTTGACGAGTGCATCATGATGTTTGTAAGATGTCTGTCACCGAGACCAAGAATATATCCCACAACAGACATCACTGCCATTGATCGAGTATAGTTTGTACGTCTTTCCAGCCATGTCTCGGCATTGGGTGAGCTGTACCACATTGCCTGCTGCAGATCATCGCCTTTTGTGTGCTCCATTACATATTCATATGATTCTATGCGCTCAATGCAACTTAACGACTGCCAGTTATTTGAAATGTTATATAGCATCTCATTCTCCTCCTGCACATATCTCTGGTGAGCATCTCGATAGCTTCTGATCACATCTGTAATGCTGTCGCAGTTCGGATAGAACCCAATCAGTCCCGAGTTCGAAGACAAAGGTGTCACTGGATACCTCTCAATGGCTAGTGACCTGCGCGATGTTTCATCGTCAACTGTAAGCAGCGAGTTTATTAGTCCAAACAGCTGCATCACTCTCTCATCTTGGCGTAGATCCTCATGGCCCTTGAGAATAAAAGTATATTGATTGCCATCTGATCCAATCATTTGCATTGAGCGAGGATGCTGCTTGGAATCGAATACTTTGATAACTGGGTTAAATGAGTCAATCCGTACCAATTCTCTATCTGGATCGTATGTGCCTGGTATAGCCAAATGCATATCTCGGCATTGCAGAAGAATCGGTGCTGTGTTTTCTAGTAATATGGTCTTGACTCGTTTAATCTCCTTGAGACATTCATTATAGACCATTGTATAGTATTTCCATGCCTGCTGCATAAATACTGCATTGCGATATCCCTTTCTCGCTGAAAAATATTTTTTCATATACTGCTCAGCCGAAGCCAAGGTTTTCCCAAATTTCTGCTTGAAATAATACTCATCAAGCGTCTCTGGGCCACGCAGCTGCTCATGCAATGGCATAAGAACTCCCTGGATATCCTCGTCGTTGTTAAACTGGAAATACATCTTAGCAGTATACTCTAGTGCGTCATGCCACATCTCATGCGATAGCAAAGTTATTCTGATCAGCTCATGGCTAATCACCTCGGTCTCCTCTACCAATTCTGGTGAAAGCTCATGAAGACTGGCCAAGACATCCTTGGATACCCTAACGCGGTCTGCATTGTTTCCACGAGCAGCCACGTACAGTGAAAATAAAACTGCATCGGGATGATACTTGCCAACTTCAACCAAAATATGCTTGATAAGATCAACGGTACTTTTATGCTGGATATGCGCTCTAGCAATTATCTGAGGAATGACCTGGATCAACATATCTAAGGAAATAGAGTTTAGCTCATTTTGAACCGCCTCTACTACTCTTTTATGCTGCGCGTAGTTAAACCAGACTGTCAATAGTCGCAGCATATCCTGCAACGTCGTATAGCCCTTGGATAGCTGGATTGCTCTAAAAAATCCATGAACAGCCGGAACTACATGCTTTTCAACTATATCCTCAGACACATCTGCGTGCCCAATGCCATATTTCTGTGTCTCTCTATAGTGTCGCACTGCAAGCTGGTGCCATGCCTTATATGACATATTATCAAGGATTGTTGCTGCTTGGTAAGACTCGAGAATAAACTCATCAATGCGCTCTCCCTTAAGCTGATACAGGAATTTAAAGTCCTCTGCTGCTTGTTCCTCTGCCGAGTCATTTTCAAAAAACGCGCTTTCGCTAAATGCCATTTTTGAGGTACCATGCCTACAGGGTTTAGCGCTGATAGATGATTTTATGGGCTTGAATTTGGAAGAAGAAGAAGAAGAGCCCGGTTCTTGCTTGCTGCTGCTAAATTCTATTTTATGTCTATTTTTGCCCCATGACTCAAAGGAATCTTTTTCATGCATTTTATACTGACCGCTTATATGTATGCTTGCCCCATTTAATGCACTGGAAACGCTGCTGTCCCTCAATCCAGCCTTTGCTCGAGACTCATTTGCAAGTGCCACACTTTGCTGAACGTTTTTGAGCCATTCTCCTCGTCTAAAATAGAACCTTGATATTAGTCTATGCATATGCAGTTTTTCATCTTCATCTTGGTTTTTATCGCTATATCCACTTCCATAATTTGCTGAATAGAGAGGTCTCTGATAGACAAAGGTCTCGGGGTTGCGAGGGTCAAAGCCAATTCTTGCTGAGTAGTTGCTAATAAACATCTCTAGCATCTGGAATGCCTCACGGTGCTCATTTGCTGCCCATTTAAACTTGAGATACACATACACTAGAGCTGGGTGCTGACAAATATTGATTGCTGCATCCAATGACGATGAATCCAAAGGGCTGTTGTATATCTGACTACTGGTAGTGCTGCTGGTCGAGAATCGGCGAGCATCTGTGCCCCATTGCGATTCAACTATAGAAGAGCTATAAAGCTGTTTCTGTTGCTCTTGCTGGTGCTCTTGCTGCTGCTGCAAATCTCTAAGACGTACATACTCTTGCGCTTGGCATAAAAGCTTATTTGTAATTGCTCCTATTCTGCCACTATTTACCTCATCCATATAGCTGGCTTCATCCTCAAGCAGTAGATGGATTGCTCGACGAGCTATTTTCATACGATTAGAGGTGCGACACATATTGACAAACCTGATCCATGTATCCAGATCATGAATTGGCCGTAATACCATGCTGCGCAAACGCAAAAGCTTTTGCCACATGCCAACATCCTGTCTGATGCTGTACAGTCGTTTATGCCATGTATTGGAAATAGCTATTTGGCACTCTTTATTCTCTTCAGATAATTTAAAGGCTATTACTTCTTCCAACTCTGTCAGCAATTGGCAAAGAAATACTTGCATATAGCCTCGTCCATATGACTCTGTCAGATGCGATACCATGTTTTCTCTTATCTCGATACGTGCAGACTTTATCAGTGCCATTGCCTCATCGAATTGGTTTCTATAGACAGCCAGAAATGCTCTGCTCAGTGATCGATCGGGACTGATGTTGGGCTGCATCGGCAAATATGCAATCATTCTATTAATGTCGCCCATTTCCCAAGACATATTTATTCCAATTGTAGCCGCTGCACTTTGCAAATGATGGTCATTGCTTTGCCATATCCTATCATAAATTGGAACAAGTGTCTCCCAGTCGCATACGTTATACAAACATCTGATCTGTCCAATTAAATTAGCGCTGCTGTATCCAAATTCAGCCTCTTCTTGTCTGTAGATCTTTAAAGCGTCATCCCAGTGCTGCAAGCGGATATACCACTCGACGCTTTCTTCTATGTCTGGCTGCTCCTTTCGCACATAGTTTAAAATGCCAATTGCTGAATCGTGCATATCAAGGCTCTGATTCAGCTCAATTAGCTGCTTAATTGTGTCATAATCGCCTTCTACTGTCCATTCAGTCTCCTTGTAATGCAATTCCTTTGCCAGCGCATGGCAGCGACTGGCATATTCGCCTAGCACTTTAGGATTTATAGGAATTTGTTTTTCGTCACGCTCCATAAACCCAGCTAAACTAAGGATAGTCTGCAGTATATCAGCAGGGACATCTGGTCGAGATGCTACGTCTTGTAAATACTTGAACATCTCTTGCTGGTATTCCAAGGGCAGTACAGTCCAGCAAGAGACAAATGCGGCATTAAACAGCTCACCTCTCAGTCCCTGATTGCTCCGCGCCAATTCTTTACAGGCCCGGATAGGTGGCGAAGGCGACTGACCAATCAGCTCTATGGTAAAGTTGTCTAGCCAGCGCATTAAATTCACGCTGTTTCCTTGCTGCTGTTGCGACTGCTGCTGCTGATGCTGCTGTACAAGCCACGAGTTGCGTAGCTGATTGATATCGATATTTAGCCGAGGAATTTCAAATGTGCTATTTCCAAGCAGCAAGTCTGTCTGTCCCGATTCTCCTTGCAAAAAAGGCTGCACTCGCTGCTTCTGAACTGGCTCTAGCTTTCCTGAGAACAAGAGCCACGAATGGCGCTCATACTTGGGATTATCGGCTATTCCACGCTTTTTCATTATTGCATTGATTGTAGGCATAAACAAGGTAAACTCATCTTGAAGCTGCTCCATCAAGATGCAAAGGGTATCAATAATGCTGGTTTGAAGCTCTAGAGCCAATGTTGTTTGCAAAAGTCTGATCAATGTTTGCAAAATTCTCGATGCAAAGCTTCTGCAACTGACCGATGAAGCAATAGACTGTATTGTCTCTAACGACCTTATCATAACAACGGCTTGTTTTGTCTCTGGATTCAAAAGAGCGATTAAACGAGGCATTACAAGGAAAAGATAGTTGTCCAGGCTTGGGCTCAGGATCTGCAGTGCATGGATTGCATTAAGAGCTTGTCGACAGGTTTTGGATACATCGCGATCAATCACTGAAATCAAAAACATGACCACCTTGCTAGTATGTTCGCCCAAATTTCCAGACAGCGCATCTACCATTACCTCAATAAGCCCAATCAGCACATTCTGCTGCTGCTCGCTAATAACAGCCTCAGAGTCAAACAGCTCAAACAGTGGCTCCAGATATGGCCTGATCAGTTGCCGAGCTATTCCAACAAGTCTTCCCAAACGCTCGATATACGACTCTGCTGCCTCTGGCGGCGCTGCTCTCATTGCTCGCAGAATTGCAGGCACCACGCTGTCGAGATACTGTCCGCAGACATTTTGCAGCGGCGCAAACATAGTGTTCAAAGCCTGCACCGCCAAAAGATGGCTCTTTGCATCAGCAGGCGAGTTGAGAATTCGAAGCAGGGCATTGACGGATACTGATATATAATAATTTGGGTCGCTAGTAAACTCTGTACCATATGAGTCTACCTGGATATCGCCTACCAGATTATCGCGTGGCATCTCGCTATTAAACACAGTCATAACATTAGGTGGAGGCCCTGCTTGTCGCTTACCACCACCGCCTCTTTTTGCAGCATTAAAACCATGTTTTTTGCCTAAAAGCGAGCCTTGCCTTCTTATGCCTGCACCTGTGCCAGCGCGAGCGCCAGAAAAGGGGTTATCAGTAGCGCCGTTGATATTTGCATCGCCACCTGGGTTGACGCTGATGTTGTAGTTATTTTCGATGCTAAAAGTAGCAAATGTTCCAGAAACACCGCTCATATTTGAAGTAGAGCCTCCTTTGATAAGATCCTGGTTTACTGCCTCTTTATACTGATGTGGATCTATTGCGCCCAGTGCACCGATCACACGCATGGTCTCTTCCTTCATCTCATCAGACTCTGTCTTGAGCAAGAGCAAAAGTGTAGTGAACAGCTGTGGATATTGCTTATATGGATATATAACCATTCCGCAATAGCTGGCACAGTTGCCAAGTGCCTTGAGTGCAGACATGCGCTTCCGCGAGCTTGATGAGTTGCTAAGCGTTTGCACAATGCTTGCTAGAATCCTGTTTGCATATGGCGCTATTGCGTTGCTATTGATTCGTGCAAGCGCAGCTATAGTGTCAAAAAGCCTGCTTACTTGCTGTGGTGGGCCATTGTTAATGCGAGGCAAGATTGTCCTGAGAATATCACTGACATAGGGATGGATAGATTGGTTTGCCGAGAGAACAAGCATCATGATCATCTGCGTGCTCTCGTCTCGTTCACGAATAGAGCGTGCAGACTCCAGCTGTGTCAAAAGCTGGACAATTAAGCAGCGCATTGGCGGCATTACATGCGACGGATTGACGTTGACAATGCGGCCAATAATTGATATAACCGTCAAGCGCACATCAAACGCTTCGTCATTTAATAGAAGAAACAGCGACTGGATATTCTGCGACTTGCCCATATGGAAATCAAAGCAGTGACCCTTCTCAAGCATAGATACAGCCATCAAACGCACTTCTGGATCTATATCCGTGACAGCTGAGGCAATAAGTCGCTGAACGACCTCAGCAGTGACCTCGAATCCAGCGCCAGCGATCATATCGTAAAGTGAGTCAGAAATAAGTATATGTGTTATCGCCTGCATAGCCGATCTGCGCACAGCTGCTGAGCTATGTGTCAGATAAGGTATCAGGCTGTTGGTCACAAATCCTGACATGTTTCTCGAGCTAAAGTTAAAGTTGCTGAGTATGCACAGAGCAAAAATAAGCGTTTCGTCTGTTATTGCAATCTTTTTGGCAGCTGATACGACCAGTGACATTGATTCGCTTCCTGATCTAATTGCATTGTTTTCAGTTTCTAAACTAGACGTGCTATTGCCCTGCTGGCTTTTGCTAGAGACCTCGAGCGTTACTGCGGAATTATTTAGACTATCAGTCACTATTTCGGCATTCTCAATTGCTGAAGCAATAGGGATGGGGCCAGTAAGACCGACTTCTAGCGATTCGCGTGTACTAATACTTGGCGTGTAGTGAAGAGACATTGTCCCTATACGATTCTCCAGGCTATCTAGACTGGGCTGCACAGATCTAAATGGCATATCAACCAGGATAATTGATACCATATCTAGCAATCTGTCCTGAATAGGCTTTTGCAGCCGAGCAATGCTGTTTCCAATATCGGCTAGCGACTCGCACAGTGCCTGGTTGAGTCCTGTGGTAAACATCAAGTTGAGTATTTCATGAATATGCTTGGTAAGCGATGGTCCAAATGCCTTTGCCAGGATAGCAATTGTCTGCAGTATCGCTGTTGTGCTTTCATCTGTCTCGTTTGTGATATTACGTGTCTTTGATTGCTGCATTAGAATCTCGCGAATTGCCTTAGTAGTTGGCTCAAGAAAGCATTCAAAGTCCTCTTTGCAACAGCGAGCTATGCTTGCCAGAGAAAGAAAAGAGCTGGCTCGTTCGCGCTCGTTGACTCGTGCTTGGTTGATCAGGTAGTCGCTGATAGTCGCGAGAAGAGTATTGCCGTTAATGCGGAAGTTTGCAAAGCTTTTTGGACTATACTGAGCAAGTACAGGGAAAATCGACATTGCCTTTTTGCGAACTACTGGGTCTCGGTAATCTCTGAGCTTTAGTGCCATTTCGCTGGCTTCTTGAAAATGTGTCTGCATAAAAGTACCTCCATATTGGAGCAGGCCCTGACATCTGAACAAAGCTGCGTGGTAGCCCTCTACGGTTCCAAGTTGCCAGTCCTTTACAAGCTCTTCGGACACATGGTTTAGCAAGATGCTGCGCAGCATGTCGTTCTGGCGCGGAACCTGAGTCAGACATGCGTCAAATGTACGAGCTGCCTGCATGCGCAGCTCCAGCTTAGAGCTTCGTAGCAAGGGACTAATATAGTTGAGCACCTTTAATGTGTATCCGCAAACAACTGGAATACCAGAGCCGCACAGCGTCTCTAGAAGCAGCAGTGCAGTTATCCACCGGACTTCGTTGCGCTCGTTTTCCAGCCATTCAAAACTCTGATTAAGCTCCTTTTCTACAAGGGGAACGACCTCTGGCCACTTCTTCTGAATCACTCGCTTGTATACCTCAGCAGCCTCGACGCATACGGCCATATCATTTTTCTTAAACAAAGAGCCTAGCTGAATCATTAGGCGCACTTTTTGGTTTTTCTCCAGCGTGTCCATAGCGGCTAGGGTCAAAAGCATAGTTGTACATGCCAGATGGTCTTGGTTGTTGGATGACTCAAGCAGGCTTCTAACCAACAGGTTTAACTCTGTGTATACTGGGTTGTTGTCTCCGTGTTTGCCACTGGACGCTGCATCCTCGAGCTATTAAAACGGAAATAAAAAATAAAAAATACTTTTTATCACACATTATTAAGTGTATTGACTTATTTTTTTTCTTTTTTTTGTGTCATGGAAAGAAATCTTTAAAAATTTTAACTTACTAGCTTGAGCAAATCCACGGATGCGGACTGCCTCTCATCTTTGTTTCTACAATTGAATTAATAAATAAATATATATATATATATATTTTTTTTGAGTAAAAACAAAAAGTTTTAGAAATTTATTTATGCATATATATATATATGCATTGCTACTTGCACTTGTATATATTATTTTCTTGTTTACTTACAGAGAGCGCAGTTTCTGTATAAGACCCGATTGTATATGCTTGCTGCTCATGAGAAACCTATGTAAAAAGTGTCGGTATACAATGTATATATGAGATGAAAAAAAGAATAGAAATACTGAACAAAACAGAAGAAATAGAAAAAAAAATAGTAATACAGGTATATGTTTGTGTATGTACTTGTGTAAATGCAGAAACAAAAAAAAAAAAAAAAGAAAAGTAGGTGTATAAAAGTTTTTTTCATACACTTCTCATACACTTTCTTTATTCTTTTACTAGAAAAAGGGATGAAGCCGGATTCTAATTCTTATATAGAATGGAGTTTTTTTATTAAAAATTATTTTCAAAATTTCCTTTTCCTTTACAGAAAGAAGAAATGAAAAAAAGGAAGATGAATGACTTTTCTACTTTGCAAATGTAAAAGGAAATATGGACAAAGAAATTATTTGTGCGCAAGTTGCAATCCATTTTATTTTTATTAATAAAAACAGTGTTTTTTTTCTTGGCAAAAACAAAAAAATGCGTTTAGACAAAATATTCTAAACAAAAAATGTTTCATTTTAGTAGTTGAAAAAATGACAAAAAGAGAAAGAAACAAATAAACAAATCAAGCTTGCTCATTTGCAAGAGAGACTTTGGCTGCGGAAATCTTGTCACCAAGACTTAGCGCTATACCCTGAGTCTTTGCGCGAATGCGAATATGGCCAGTGATTGGCGAGTCATCAGTGAGCTTTTCAATGGATATGTTTGCTAGAGCATCTTCGCCGAATATCGATCTGGCATAGAGATTGGCTGACAAGAAGCCGCATTCTCCAGCAAGCGCGTTGTCTGGAGTCAAGCATGCCATATTGGTAGCCTTCATAATATGCTTCAGGTACGCGCGGAGATCCAGGTTCTCGGCTGCCTCGCGCGTGGTAGCCATGTTCACCTTGTTCTCCCACTCAAACTCGGTCCACATGGCATGGAACTGAGACTCGTCGCAGCGCGCAGGACGGATATACTCCATGATGTCGACGTGAATATCGTTGAGAACGATCGAGTGGTTGTCATTCGTACCTGGCCCATCGTAGACAATGGTGCCAAAGATTACTCCAGTTTCGGTAGAAGATACCTTGATGCTCGCCTTGACGCTTGAGAAAGAGTATGCCGCGACATTGTATGACGTGGGCTTCTCAACCAGTTTAAGATCGCCCAAAGTCGAAAACTCTATAGACAGATTGCGAAGCATCGTGCTTGTCTGATTGACTATCATGATGTCGAGCAGAATGTCATATTGGTTGACCTCAACGTAGGCTTCAGCGTAGACCGCGTCTGAAAAGCCTGTAAGCTGCACAACGCTTTCGAGCTTTGACACTGCCAGCCGCGAGTTAGAGTCGCCGGCTCCAGTAGCCAGCTCGGCATCGCGCTCGAGACTGTCAAGATCCTCAGCGGCCACAGCGTTCTTCTTTGCCAGCAGACGGAACTCGATAGCGTCGTCGACCTGTACTGCCTTTTCGCACTTTGTCTTCTGATCCTCGGCAGCTGCACGGGCAGCCTCTCCCTTGACAAGACGTGCAAATGCATTTTGAGTATCCTTGATAAATGCGTCGGTGAGCACTTCCGAGTCCTCGTTCATATGCTCTAGAGCATGAATGCAGGCAAGCACGCGGTCATAGGAGTCCTCGTCAATAGGCGTAGTCACAAAGCTTGACTGGCCAATGCGAATAATACCGGCCATAATCAGCACTGCCTCGGCACGCAGCGCATTGAGCTGTGATGCGCCGTCATCGCTCGTGGCAATTTCGGCAAAAGAGCCGAATCGAAGGACCAATTTGGCAAGGGTGCTTGCAAGCACTGTGCCTGTAAAGAAATCGCTATGCAGAAGCACTGCGCGCAGGGGCGGCTTAGTGTCAAGCTTGATTGCTGTTGTAGCCTGAGCAGTAAGCGACGACTCAGTCGCATAGGTGCCGTCTGCTAGCACGCGACGCGAGGCAGAGGGCGCAGCGCTGGTATTAGTATTATTACCCTGAGATGCAGCTTCGTCAGCTACGCCCGAAGAGGCTTCTAGCGCCTCGCGCTGCTCAGCTGCAAGCAATGGAAGCTCGCCAATAGCCTCGCGAAGCTTGGTCCATACATCGCGAATCTCGCTGGCGGACTCTGCATATTCGCCAAGAATCCAAAGCGCACCCCGAATTACACGGCCAGTCTTGAACTCTAGGAATGAGCTGACCAGATGCGTGACAATGCTGGTACGCAAAGAAGGAAACTTTTCAGCGACCTCGCGAATAAATACAATTGCGTCAGAGGCAGAAGAAGAGCCAAACTCTGCAATTGAGCTGAGGAACAGATCGACAACGTCAGCGGCAACCTCGGGGAACTGGCCAGCACAGTTGTGGATGGTCTGAATCAATAGAAGCCTGTACTCTGAGGACTTGTCATAGTCGCTGTTTTCAACAGTCTTGTTCAGCTCCTTCTTAAGCATCGATACGACGTCGTTGACATTGCGGCGCGAAGTGAGCTTCATCACTATGCCAAGGGCCTTACGGCGTACATCAAGGTCAGGTGTACCAAGCACGCGGAGAAGATCCATGACCAGGTCATCCAAAATACCCTCGTGTCTTGTGCGCATCTGGTCTAGTCGCTCAAGGACAATGATCTTAATATTGTTGTCCGATTCCTTTGAAGCAAGCGAGATATAGCATGAGGCTGCGGCCTTGACAGCTGCTGGGTTAGCGGTCAGGCCAATCAGAGTCGTAGCCGCCTCATACTTGACAGAGCTTGCAGGAGCATTAAGCAGTTCAAAGATACAGCGTACAAACATACCCTTTTGAGCAGCAAAGCTTTGCGCATGTCGACGGATCAGCTCAATTACAGCAAGCTGAAGCAACTCGTCAAAGCTAGCTGCAAGCTGCGCATTTTCCTGTAGCCACTGAACAGCTACAGCGGGAGCGTTGATCGTCAGCATACTGAGCGCGTTGCGACGGCAGGTCATATCGGCCTCGGCATTAATGAATGCCTGAATCAGCTCTGGCGCATCCGGAATAAGGTGTGGCTGCGAGCGGAAAATGGACGAGATAGCCACTACCGCGTTTTTGCGCACATACGCGTGACGATGCTCTAAGCAGTCGCGAACTGGGCCAATCAGCGGCTCTAAAATCTCTGCCTCGCGCATCTTTGTCAGAGCACGCAGAGTCGCGCCGCGAATAAACTCGTTTGGATGCTGCAGGTCGTTCAGCAACGCATTGCAGATAAGAATTGTTTCATGCTTAAGCGTGCCATCGGCAGCATACTTGGGACAGATTTCCCAGTAAAACAGAAGCAGCTTCTTGAGCGATTTGTTGCGAGTGGGCATGACAAAGCGGATAATGTGCATAAGCAGCTGCTCGTAATTCTCGCCCTGAAGCGTGCCAGTAATCACTTGCTGAAGGGCCTCTGACTTGATTTCGTCTGTGCCACGCTCCAGATTACGCCGCAGTGTCTGTAGATTGGGTGTCTCGACATCAAGATTCGGATGCAGCAGCATATAGCACGCATCTGCCGAACCCTTCGCTGCCGCTGTAGTCATCATTAACGATTATTGAGGGCTAAAATTTAGTTAATTGATTGAGATAAAAAATTCTTGAATAATAGAGATAAAACAGGGAGAGAACTAGAAAAATGCGAGAATTAATGTAAAGTGCGTGTTCTTTCTTTGCTCGTCACTATGACAACACTGACATGTTTTTAAGCTGTTGTGGTAAACAATTAATTGCTGAGCTTGTATTAATACATCCCTTGGCTCATGCCCATTGGCTGGGCCAAAAAATGTAAGGCGAACAAAATACGTGATCAAAAAATAAAACCATTGAATTAAATCACAGCTTCGGTATTTAGCTTCACGCAGTTAAGAAATTTATATGAATGATTTGGAAGTATCAGCGTGAAGTTTATATATACCAAAAATTGGATATACCAAATGTCACTTATTGCTTCTAGAGTATAAAGCTGGAAAACTGGCCAGCAATTCCTTTATATTGAATGCCCAGGTAGTTTTTTTTTGTTACCCTCTTCCACTCTTTTTACCAAAAACAAAGAAACAAGTTGAATTTTTACTATACAATATGAAGTATTCCGCTGCTTTTGCCATTGTCGCTTTTGTCGCTTCTATGGCTGTTGTTTGCGCTAAACCCAGTGTTAATCCAAAACCTGTGCCAGTTGCAAATGAAGACCCTAAATCCCAGGAAGGAGCAGAGCATGGAGTAGAGCATGGCGATGGTGGTGGCGGCGGTTCTGACGACACAAGATGGCGTTTGTGCTACTGGCGCTGCCGAGGACACTGGAGCTACTGGCATTGCATGAGACGCTGCTATTACTATTAATAGTTTTTTTTTTGATTTTGGCCAACTTCTGGGTCAGGCTTTGTTGATTCCACATAGTTTTTTTTTTGTAAAAAAATTTGTAAATCAAATAAACATTTATAATCTAGACATCTATCCTTTGAATTTCGTTTGTTGAATATTAATATTGTTTAAAATATATTAGCGGTCTTATTTTTCTTTTAAAATTGTAAAATTTAAAACATTAAAACTAATAAATAAATTATAAAATACAAAACAATACAAAAATTTAATAAAGAGATAAAACAAGGAAAGCAAAATTCTTTTTTACGCAATGACAGATATCATTATTATACAGAGGTGTAATCAAAAATCTTGAGAATACAGATATCAAAAAATATATAGACAAAAAAAAAACAAATTGGGAGCTTGGTTAAACACTTTTCAGAAGTATAAAAGCAGCGCTGTAACCAGCAGTTTCGTACTTTGTTTCCTCAGGTAGTTTTTTATTTACCCTTTTTTATAACAAGCAATTCTTAACTCAATCCTTTTTTACTTTCTCCTAAAATGAAGTCGTTTACTCTGGTTGCTATTGTCGCCACTGTTGCCTCTGTGGCCACTGCCCATCCTGATCCTCAGCAGCAGCAGCAGCAGGGAGGTGGACAGCAGCAGCAGCAACAGGGAGTGCTGCCGTTTGTTCCTGGCGTTGGATATTATCCCGGCTCAAGATGGGACATGTGCAATTTGCGCTGCAGCTACCGAGGAAGCTACCAGGATTGCATGCACGGATGCGTGTTTTAGACAGAAAACAAATAGATGGGGCAATTTTGTTAGCGCATAGATTAGGCAACCTTTAATCTATGCTTGCACAAAACATTTGCGTAGCATCTTTTTTTATTAGTAATTTAGCTTTTTTCGTGGTTATTTAGCTTGCTAATTTATTTAAATAAATTTCTTCTGTCTTTACATTTTAACAAATTTACAAAATTATATAAATTAAAAGAATGCTATTAAAAGTTTAAAATATTTTTTTTAAAAAATTTAATCTTTATTTAGAGCCGTTGCAGGTTCATAGAGATATTTCTGGAAAAATTGAATTAATTTTATGACATTGATTATAATATAATCAATGTAGGCTTATAAAAGAGCTTGTCACAAGTCGCATATTAATTCAAGAAAATCACTAACTAGTTTAAATAAAAATTTATTAGTTTAATCACTGCTCAACTCTAGTAAAAAAATACGTTGTTTAATAAAATGTTTTTTTTTAGAAAAATACATGTGTTAAGAAATTATTATCAATAATATTTCTCAGATGATAATATCTTTTTGATAAACAGCGTGAAATTAAAAAAGTATTTGAAAAGGCATATCTTTGCGCAGAACTATTAGAAAAAACCATTTGAAGATGTATAAAAAGGCAAACATTGCCCAGGTTGAAATAAGGAATACTTAGGTTCTTTGCACCTTTCTTTTTCAATATAATATTTCCTAACTGTTACTCAAATTACTAAAAATGAAGTCCTTTGCTCTGTTTACTGTTGCTACTTGCATGGCTAGCATGCTTCTTGCTAATGCTTACCCCTATCCCGCGGTAGCCTTTGATCCTGAGGTTAAGCATTTGGATTACGCAAAGCGTCAGCAGCAGCAACAGCAACAGCAACAGCAGCAACAGCTGAGACCTGGCCACGTTTATTGACCCAGTTGGTGATAAAGCACTGGCCAATGGTTCTAACCATGACTTTTTAATTTAGCCATAGCAAACGAAAGTAGTTCCAGATATTTTATGTCGCGTAGTTATTAGCAGACATAAAATATATATTTTCTTTTGTTTAATTTTTCTTTTGGCTAATAAATTATATAAAATTAAAATTTTTAAAGTGGATCACAGGCTTTGATGGTTGGTGATGTGTTTTTCTATGTGTAAACATAAACATCACGTGTTATCTGGGTGCAAAAATTATCTTAATTTTTTTTTTCCACACATAATGTTTTTATTGTCAGTGCCTTTTTTTTTCTCGACTTTTTTCTCTCTAATTTCATATTCTTTTTTTTTTCTTCATATTATTGTTGTTTAATTATTCAATTGAAATTGTTTTCTACTTGTTTGTTATTCTATTGTCAGAATTTGGTGTTCCAAAAATTATACCTACTCGTGATAGTGCTTTTTTTCTGCGAGAGCGCGAATTCTTTTCTTTTTTCAAGAGATTGCATAGCTTGTTCTTTTTTTATACTATATCATATAATCACTAATGAGTGACCATTTGGGCGAGCATATTAAACCAGACCTTCTTAGGGAGCTGCGGTCAGAGTAAGTAGTTATCTTAGCAAATAGCCTGAGAATCATATTTGTTGTTGTTTATAAAGCTGCTTACAAATATATAATTCTTCAATTATTTTAATTAATTCACAAGTCCATTAATTTATTAAACTGATTTTTATTTGACTACTTTTTGTTACTTTGTGCAAGTGTAGAGACTCTGAAAAGCGTGCTAATGCAGCGGCTACTCTTCGCAATCTAGTAAGTCTTAGTAATAATAATGAAACTTGCTTACTTTTTTTTGTCGACGTATTTTATTCTATTCTATTTTTTTTATTAGAAAAAAAGGCTCTGCTGACATATTTAACATCATATCATATCACCCAATTGTAAAATAAAAAACGTCTGGTTTATTAATATATTAGCGAGTCATTCAATTTTTGACGCACTGCTTTCATTTTTTTTATCTGCTTTGTAGATCTCTGATGCCGAGGCTGGCGGGAAGCGTGGCGAAGAAAATCCAGTGTATGCAGAACTAAACTCTCGGCTCAGAAGGCTGCTAGGCGCGTCAAACACGCAGGATAGGCTAGCATGTACGGCTATACTCTCGGCATTGGTTGATATAGATATGCTAGAAACCAAGCAGAAAGTGCGTGTAATGGTGCAGCTAGGCGCTTTGCTCAAGACATCAGACATGGTCGTGTGCACAGAGGCAGCAGCAGTGTTTAAAAAGGTTTTGCGGAAGCGGTGGCCAGAGGCATTGAATTCAGTCGAAAAGGAGGTCAACTTGTGTCTCGAATGGCTTGGCAACGAGCGTAGCGAGGTACGGCGAATGACCGCTCTTCTGGTGCTCGAGGCCTTGTGCCAGGAGTCTAATGCGACGCTATACCAATATGCAACAAAGATTTTGACTTCGCTAAGCTCGCCGTTGCGGGATAGCAAGCTTGAGATGAGGCTTGCAGCTGCGCGAGCACTGGGAGCATGCTTGCAACTGGTGCCCAAGCAGGACCAGTCGCCGAGAAATGTGTTGCTTAACTACCTATTTGAAGAGCTGCAGAGGGACCAGCAGCTGGGCACCGCCGAGGGATATCATGCCTCGCTGCTTCGCTGCCAAGAGCTAGTGCAGTATGGCGGCATGTTTATGCAGGCGCATCTTGGACAGGCCAGCGAAATGGCGCTCAAGCTGAAGGACCATCGCGATCCAGTGGTGCGCAAGGCCGCTATCTGTCTGCTTCCAATGCTCGCGCGCTACAGCCCACAGGACTTTACCAAATACACTGTTGGCGGAGAGTCGCTTCTAGTTCGCTCATGCAGTTTTTTGATTGGCTTGGCTCGTGCAAGCGAGCGTGACCGTCCAACGTCGTTTTTGGCACTAGCACATATTTCTCAGTGCTGCAATATCGAGTTCCGTCCCTTTTTAGAGCCCACGACCAGGGTCATTCGTGATGTGCTGGCCATGCGCGCAAAGTCACGCAGCTCCATTTCAGAGCCAGACGAGACAGCTATAGCTATTCTTCGCACAATCGCGATTCTGGCCACTGCGATGGGCCCTGCGCTCACTCGCTATATGCGCGACATCCTGGATCTAATGTTTACCACTGGGCTAAGCGAGGCCCTGTGCGACTCGCTGACCATCGTCGAGCGCGAGGTCAGCCAGCTGCAGCCTGCAATCCAGGACCGCTTGCTAGACATGGTGTCAATCATCCTGGTAGGCGTGCCGTTCCGACCTGTGCAACCTAGTCTTGATGGCCTTGAGAACCGCATGGGCGCAGTTTCCTTACACTATGCCAACGCATCAAATACGTATGCATCGAGCACAGCCTCTAACGGTACATCTAATTTCTCGATGAGCAATGACAGGACTAATGGCATGAACGGTGTCTCAACTATAAATGGATATGTATCTGGATCTGGATCTGGATCTATTACTAGTGCAAATGCAAATGCAAATGCAAATGCAA
>JANBOH010000287.1:0-18982 GCA_027478445.1 Coemansia asiatica | reverse complement strand
TACTCGACCAGCAAGCCATCAGCAACAAAGCCATCGACGATCTTATGCTCGCCAAACTTGGCACCGAACCGAGCGGATGGGATCTAGAAGGGGACATTCCACATGCAATCCGCACCAACAGAGACTGCAACGTGAGCTTCGCCAAGGAGGATAGTCTGCGCAGCCAGATTCACTGACTTCATGCCCGAGGCGCAGACCTTGTTGACAGTGGTGCCAACGACCTTGTTCCTATCGCAGCCAGCACTCAGCGCAACCTGGCGAGCAGGGTTCTGCCCAAGGTTGGCTCCCATCACGTTTCCAAAGTAGATTTCCTCGACGTCTTCAGCAGCAACTTTGCTCTTCTCCAGTGCGCCCTTGAGTGCCATGCTTCCGAGCTGGACCGCAGTGAACTTTGACATGGAACCGCCAAAGGCGCCCACAGCTGTGCGAGCAGCGCCGACAATGTAAGCCTCTACAAACAAAACATTATCTGCTCATGTCCAGCGCTATTTTTAGTAGCTGTATAAGCAATAGGCGCACTAGTTGCGATAGGTTCTTTTTTTGTATTATTTATTGTGGAAGAGCGCTTAGCGCCTTGCTTACCGGTAGGAGAAATCTGGACCATGGTTTAACGGGCTCTAATTGAGATGATGAGTTGTTGTGTAAAACAGAAAGTAAAAAAAAGAACAGGGATAAAGTAGAAAGCAGAAGAATAAGGGTAAAAGAAAGGAAGATGATAGAGGTGTAAACATTTCAACCAATCCACCGATCTTCCACTCTGGAAGATTCGCAATTTAGCACCTCTTTTTATTTTACAAGATCAACAAAACAACAGAATGCGGCTCGAGCCGCAGCACTTTAAAGGAGAGCCGATGCATGCTAGTCATATGGTCAAGCCAGCTGCTGATGTATATTCCTTTAATGAAGTTTTGTCACTTAGACACCCAGAATTGTCAGCACTCGTCTACTCTTTACTGTTTAAGCTAATTCTCCTTTCTTTTTGGTTTAGCTGTTATATATATATATATATATAATTTTTTTTTTTGGTTTTTGGGCCTGTAATTGCTGTATTTTATTTTTACTTTATTTTATTTTTATTTTTCGCAAAGGCATTTTTCGAATTATAGTATTATAAAATGACGGTTATTGATTCTTCTCAGCATGCAGATACTAAGAGCCAGCAAGAAGACCAGCTAGTCGATGATGCTGCATCATCGGCTGCGCCAATAGCTGCTGATGCAGGGCAGACAGAGCAGAATGCGGCGAACGTTGCTTCGGACCAGATATCGGGACTCACTGTTCAAGTGGTCAATACCTTGCGCGAGTGGTATATCCTTGCATCTGATAGCATTGTAAGCTTGCTGGAGGGACGTCTGATGCAGCAGCCAGCGCAGGACATCTGGCTGCTGGGAAGACATTATCAGCAAGCGGAAAGCTCAAGCGAGCAAGACGAGCAGCAGGGTCAGCAGAGTCAGCAGCAGCAGACTCTATCGTGGCTGCAAAGCTATCCTCAAAATTTTGTTAAAGATTTTTCTCGGCTTATCTGGTGTACCTATCGCTCTCAGTATCCGCCAATTTCGCCCACAGCTTTTACAACAGATTCTGGCTGGGGCTGTATGCTGCGAGCTGGCCAAACCTTGCTAGCGCAGGCCCTTCAGCTTCATCACTTTGGAAGGGACTGGGATTTTGACTGGAAGGGCACATCGGAAAAGGATATAGATCGCAGACTGCGGTATATTGGTATTGTCAAGCAGTTTTTTGACAACTACTCTAGCTCCAGCGTGTTTTCTATACACCAGATGGCATCGCTGGGTAGTCAGTTAGAGGGCAAGGGCATTGGACAGTGGTTTGGACCCTATGGAACAGCTGCAATTATTCGTGAGCTGGCCGTTCAGTCCAACCACGAGCTATCTATATACACGACCACTGACGGCACCGTCTATCTAGCAGATATATGCGAGCCAGAGTTTAAACCGACGCTGGTTCTTGTAGCAACGATGCTGGGCATCGATCGGGTCAATCCCATTTACTATCCGTTTATCCAGGCATCTCTCACTCTTCCGCAGTCAGCGGGAATCGCTGGGGGACGGCCCTCTTCGGCATTGTATTTTGCAGGCTTCCAGGGTGACGAAATGATCTATCTAGATCCACACTTTACACGTCCAGCAGTCGCACAAAGGCAGGACAGCGAGTATACAGAGTCTGACCTGGCATCGTATAGCTGCAGCACGCCACGTCGTCTAGCAATAAGCAGGCTAGATCCGTGCATGGTATTTGGCTATTATTGTGGAACGCTCGAATCTCTTATTGACTTGCGTAGTCGCATCGACCTGCTTGTGGATGACGGGATGCAGACCGTGGTCTCTTTTAATAATGGCAGCTCGCCAAGCACTGCTGCCGATGCAACTTCGACTTTAGTAAAAGATGGTCTACAGACCGAAGACCCAGAAGCTGCCTTATCGTCATTAGCTCCGAGATCACAGGTTAATGATGGCTCAGGTGTCCTTGTCAAGCTGCCACGGCCACCAAGCGGTAGCAGCCTTATTTCAGTTGACGGGGCTAGTGTTGTCATTGCGGACGACGATGCAGACGTAACTGGCGATGTCAACAGCGCTTGTAGCGAAATATCATTAGAAAAAGGTTCATCTGGCGAAGAGGAATGGGTAACAGACATTTAGGTATCCCAATTACCATCTCACGCACGTACAAGAGCGCATGTCGATTTGCTTAGCAGCAAATACATATTGCTGTGATTCTGCAAGCCTCTGATACTATTTTTAACAAAAATTTATAAAACGACCCATTAATTAGAAAAAGCTGGCAAGACGTGTGCGCTTGTCAGCATTGCGAAAGTTTGCTGGAGGGAATAGCTGAAAGATTCGCTTGCGAGCCTGTTGTGGGTTCGGTTTTTCAGGCTGTGTATTCTTGCTGCTTGGCTCGGTTGGCCCTGGATGCTGATGTTGTGTATCCAAGCTGGAACTATGGTCTAAACCTGTACCGGTCTTGTCGGTAGGTACTTGTGCTGATTCAGGTGCTGATTCAGGTGCTGATTCAGGTGCAGACGCAGATGCAGACGCAGTGCTAGCGGCATCGACTGCTATCGGGCCACTGATCAGACGCTGAAGGTTTTCCTCTGCCTGGCGACTTTGCTCGGCTTTGTGCATGCGGTTTCGAAAAAAGTCCTGCTCGCGCTTGGGAAAGACCGGCGTGTGCTTAAAAGTGTGTGGGCTCGGGAATGCTGGGCACTGTACTGGGATGTACTCTGGCAGCGATTTTGTGGGCAGAAGGAGTAACTCGACCTCGTCTGGCACAGCGTGCTCTGTTTTTGGATCGCTAACTAGAGTATTGTTTGTTTTACTTTCACTAGTAGGAATCGCTTCTGATTGGTTCTGCACTGCCGAGTCAGATTCTGCATCTGTCTCAGGACGATGGTTTTTGCCAAGCTGCGTATCTTCACCAAGCGTGTCTGCAGCCACTGCCACTGATTCGGATGGCTTTGGATAAGCAATGCTGACCGTAGGCGCTTCAAAGTCAGCATCCTCGTCCTCGTCCTTATCATCCTCTTCCTCCTGGTGCTCACTGTCATCATCATCACCATTGTGGTCATGGCTATCTGTGTCATTGCTTGTTCTGCTGAATCTAATGTGTAGGTCCTTTGATTTGCCAGAAGCAGTAGAGTCTTTCATGGAGCTGGCAAATGCTTTGGCCCTTGTATCCTCTTCGTCTTGGTCTTGGTCTTGGTCTTGGTCTTCGTCATCGTCATCGTCATCATCATCATCATCTGCTTCGCGTCCATTTTTGAGCCATTTATCCGTAGGCGTAGTACTGTCGTTATCAAAGTCGTCGTCTTCGCTAGACACGCCGCCTGTGTCTATGCCAGTGGCAGATGCTGAAAGCCCAGATTTTCTTTTTTTAGCCAAGCCCCTACGCCTGCCATTTGATTGCGTTGCAAAGACAGCTGGCAAGTCCGAGATGGCTTTAGAAGCAGCGGCCTCGATTTTAGACTGCCTTTCGAGCTGCTCTTTGCGGCGACGTTCCTTGACCCGCTCGACGTGATTGCCGACCAGCTGGCAAAGCAAGCCTTCGGCTCTGTCATCAAAAAAGACAAAAGACTCGTCCTTTGAGCTCTGTGTGTGAAGCGATTGCAGTGGCAATTGTGAAAGGGCGTGGAGGCGGGTTATAGCAGCAGCGATGGATGGCGTTTGGCAGAGCTCACGTTCACTGGAAAGATATGCATCGAGATGGGCAACCGAGATATGGCGTTCGTCCAGAGCACGGCCAACGTCATTCATGTTGGGCCTTGTGCGTGTGGCATGCTCAGCATAGGCGTGGACCTGGGCAAACATGGACTGCATGTAGAGAATAGCAATGCTGGCCAAAATGTCGAGCGAGGCAGAGGAGACCGAATCATAGTCAGCAGCACGCACGAGCACAGACAGAGCACGCTTTAGATGCTGCTGCCGTGTCTGCTCCAGGGCGTCCTGTCTCATGGGAAGTGGTTTGTATAGGAAAAGAAAACAAAAATAAAATTGAAAAACCAATAAATTTAAATTGAAAAAAAGGGAAGGAAAAAAGTTTTTTGCTTTTTTGCACATTAAACTTTTTTATTTGTGTATAAAAGATATGAGCCTACTTTACTGAGCGCAAAAAGCATATGCAGTGATTGCCTTCATGCCCTGAGCAGAGTAAGCGAGGGCCAGACGCACAAAGGCCAGCATGCGCGCTGGGTCGGCAGCGCAGAGCTCGTCGAAGGCAGGCAGCGACAGCTCCCAGATGACGACGTCCGCGTCGGCGACAACGGTGGTGCTGTAGGGCTTCCGGGTGACCAGGGCAAGCTCGCCAAGTGTGGTGCCTGGGAGGATGGACTCGATGACGTTGGCGTCGGCGTCGGCGTCGGCATCAACTGCATGTGCATCTGCATGTGCATCTGAATTTGCTTCTGTGTCTGCGTCTGCGTCGGGTTCGCTGTCGACGTAGACACGCAGCGAGCCCGACTCGACGACGTACATGCCCAGCGGCGGATGGCCAGCGCGCCACAGCAGCTGGCCGGCATGCATGCACTTGCGGACAAAGCGCGGCGCAACAAAGGCCAGGGTTTCGCCAACGGGCAGCTGGTCCTGGTGCTCCAGGTCGTGGAAGGCCTGCACCAGCAGCGGCAGGGCGGGCGTTTCAGCATGCGCAGGCGACAGCGGAGGAGAGGCGGGCAGGGCCGATTGGGCAGCGCGCTCGACCATGGCATAGCGCGGCGACGTGGCCAGGACATCGGCGGCAGGGTCGGGCTGCGGCGTCGGAGTGGCAAAGGCGTAGCGGTGCGGGGCGGCAGAGACAAAGGCCTGCTGCGAGACGCCCAGCGCAGAGTGGTGCAGGTAGTACAGCTGCAGCAGCACGTTCTCGCACCACTCCAGCGCCTCGTTGAGCGACGCAAACGTCTGCACGCAGTCGCTGTCAGCAGGGCCAGCTGCGCTCCAGATGCCGGCAGCACGCAGAGCGCGGCCCACGTCGGAGGCGCTGCGGACGCCGCTCAGCACCATGTAGATCTCGCGGGCCTCGAGCAGGCGGCGCACGCGGATGAAGGCCTCTGCGGCGCTGAAGTCCAGGCCCGTGACCAGGGCAAAGTCGAGCACCAGGAAGCGGATGGGATTTGCGTGCCACTGGCGCTGGTCCAGAAGGCTGCGAATCGACGCCTCGACGCCGTTGATGGTGCCGAAGAACATGAAGCCCTGCAGGCGCATCACCTGGATCTGGCGGCACACGCCGTCGAGGAAGCGGCGCTGGCCGTACAGGCGGCGCACGGTGCTGCGAACAGCGGATCCGGTGTAGGCCTTGCGCAGCGGCGAGCGGCGGCTGTAGATCAGAATGAAGAAGAAGCAGGCCAGCAGGATGCCCACGAAGATGCCCTCGTTGAAGCCCAGCGCTGCCATGGCCGCCACGATGGCCGCGATCGTCGCATACTCGATGCGGCTGACCACGCCCACGGTGTCGACCAGCGCCTCGCGCAGAAGCTCCAGGCCCAGGTGGAAGATCAGCGCGCCAACCACCATGGTCGGGATCAGCCCGATCAGCGCTGGCCCAGCAACAAACACGGCCAGCGTCGCAGCGCACAGCATTGCGCCAGCCAGGTTGCTTGCGCCGCCCGAGCGAATAAAAAGCAGGCTGTTGGAGTAGACCAGGTAGTTGGGAAACGTGCCCAGCGCGCCGGCAAGCACGTTGGACAGCCCGTGCGCTACCAGCTCGCGGTTGGTGTCCACGCGGTCGGCTGCAGTCGACACGGCCAGCGCTGGCACGTTGATCGGCACGTGCAGGACGCTGAAGAACGCCAGGCCCAGCATCGTCGGCGCCGCGCGAAGCACGGCATGCCAGTCGGTGTTGCGCACGTCGAACAGCGTGTAGAAGTGGTAGAACGGCTCGCCCGCTGGCGGCTGCGCAAACACCCAGCCGCGCCTGCGCAGGTCGTCCAGCGTCAGCCCCAGCGCAGCAGCCGCCGCATAGAACGCTGCCGGTACCGCCATAAAGAACAGCGGCACCACCAGCGGGTGCCTGACACGCGCGCTGAGCGCCCGCAGCGCAACGGCCACGCCCAGGCTGCTGCCCCACAGCGCAAGCGCGTCTGGCGCCAGCAGCGCGCGCACGGTGCTCCACGCCAGATGCAGCGGCACGCGCGACGTCACCTCCAGCCCCGTCTGCATCAGAAAGTACCCGACGCCGCCGATGCACCCCACCAGAATGTGCCGCGGAAAGAAGTCGACCAGCGCGCCGATGCGCAGCGCGCCCAGTGCAAAGAACACGCAGCCCGTCAGCAGCGTGCTGCACGTGTACGCCATCAGCGCTGTGGCCACGATGCGGTCTGGACGATCGGCGCCCACCTCGGCCACCACCGTCGCGCACATCGCGTGCAGAAACGGAATCGCCTCGATCAGCATGCTGCCGTTGGCCCCGCGAAAGGCGCAAGCGCCTGCTGAAAACACCGCTTGCGACGCCGCTGTGCTGAGCATAAACATCGAGAACCCCACCGGCCCCAGCCCACGGAACGCTGGCTCGGCCACAGGAAATGCGATCAGCCCGTACGAGAGCCCGTCCAGCAGGTTCAGGATCAGCCCCAGCACCACCGCCGGCACGTACTGCAAAGGCCACAGCACAAGATCGGCTGCTGCAAGCGCGCGACGCTTCAGCGCCCGATCTGGTGCTGTCGCTGGCGCAGAGGCCGCATGTGTGCGCGGGCTGCTTTGCAGCAGCGGCCGATGCTCAGCAGCCGCTGCAGCTGTGTGGCAAGGCGACTGCGACTGCGACTGCGTCTGCGTCTGCGTCTGCTGAGCAGCCATTGCGCCGTATGCGCTGGGAGCTGCGACCTTTGCGTTTTTCGGCACGCGCTCGGCGCCCAGATACGCCGGGTTCAGAGGCGGCAGCCGCAGGTCGCTGCTGTCGGGCGCTGGCTGCTGCGCCTCTGCCACAAAGCCTCTGTCGCTCACTGGCTGCAGCGCTCGCGGCGATCGGTTGCGCAGTAGCTGCGACAGGTTCCCGCCGCCTGGGCCCGCCTCGGCAAGGATCATGTCGATCGACGATCGGTCGTCAAAGCTGCTTGGCCGACTGCCGCCCAGCCCCGAAGCGTGCCCAGCTGCTGCATCGCCTTTGTTGCTTTGAAGGCTTTCGCGCCGCCCCGCAAGCAGACCCAGGTTGCTCAGCAGCAGCGTGCGGTCGCGGATCGAGTCTGGCGTCTGCGAATACTCTGTGCCTGTGCCTGCGTCTTCAGCTATTCGCGCTGCGCCAGTGCCAGTGCCAGTGCCAGTTGCCGCTGCTGCTGGGCCCGTGCCTATGCCTATGCCTATGCCGATTCCGCGTCGCATGTAGAGAGGCGCATGCTGTGTGCCGTCGCCATGGAACGACGATGCAAGCTCGATGTCTGGTGCTGTGTTTGACATCCGTCGCCGGTTAGGGATGTTTGCCATTGTATAATATGTGGATAAAAAAAACAAAGAGAAAGAGAAATAATACAAACAGTTAAAGTAAGGCAATTTGGCAGAAAGGAAAAAGCAAAGGATGATTTCATCAGGCTCAACAAAAATATAAAGTTCCAGAACAAGCACAGCATCAATCGATGTGCTCAACCCAAAAAGGCGTATATTCTTTCTCCATTGCCATTTTTGGCACAAAAACATCTAGCTTGTGAAACAGTTGAGCAAAAACACCGATAATCTCCGAGTATGAAAAACAAAGTGCAAGCAGCATCTGCGTTGACGATGCAAGGGTTGCTTCTGCTGCAACCACCACTGCGCAAGATGGCTCAGAGATAATGCCTGACCTGCTCCTTCCTGTCTGCACATTTATTTATGTCTGCAACTGGGAGCATACAGCACAAATGTTTTGTGCCAGCAGTCGATAACTGCTATGCTGCGCTCACTTTTTTTTATTTTTTATTTTTTGTCCAGATGATTTTGATTGTCAACTGCTGCTTGGCGCTTTGACGTTTTGCTTGCAGCAAATTGCCAATCGGCCTAAAATGGCCGCCAGCGACCAATCGGCAGACTGAAAGCAGTCCCCTATTTTCTCATTTTCTATGTTTGCGCAGAGCCTTTACTTGGCAATAGGGTGAAAGAAAATGATAGAGAACATTAGCACCTTGCTTCAAGAACATGTCTATGTCCAGCCATCTCTACAGATGCCCGTTATCTGATGCTTGTCGCTCCTGCTGTTTGAAAAGGCAGCACAGCAAAGGCAGCCGCCTCAACAGCCCATGGTCTGATGACGTCTGCCAATCCCCCTCACCCCTGACAGCTAAAAAAAAAACCAAAGAGCCACAGACCGCACTAGCTCCAGCTCCCTCTCCCCTCTGCCCCTCTGCCCCTTCGTTTTTCATTTTTAAGCACAAAGTACTTTGGGTTGCGGCAGGGGGAACAAACAAAACAGCTTGTACACGAAAACACAGGGATAATATCATGCTGATAGCTGGAAAAAGCGTGCATTTAGATGTGTTTTTTTTGGCATCAGAAAAATAAAAAACAAAACAAAAAACGTAAACATTCCCTCATCGCATACGCTTTGGCACAAAAAAAAAGAAAAATATATTTAAATACTCTACAATTACAAATTGGACCAAGTCGTGCTGTTCCCTTGCTTTTTTTTTCCTTTTTGGGTCCCGCTTGTTAATTTTATTCTTTTTTATTTCCAATTCAGCTCCACAATATTTTTATTTGTAGTCGGTACTCTTTTCTTTCTTTTTTCAACCTTTGCTACCAAACTAATATTTTGTTACAATTCACCATTTGCACTAGTCTTGGCCCGGTTACTTGCTAGACCGCACAATGTCAGTTAGACAGGCCGCAACTGTTCATTTCGGCGACTTCCAGCCAGAAGAGCTGCTGGGCCAGCTCAAAGCAGAGCAGCAGACTCGCAACTATGATACAGCAGCTAGATTCATCGAAGCCGTGTTGGGCATAGAGCTGGATGTGTCAAACCTCAGAAACAGCCTTCAGGACGGCGTCATTCTGTGCAAGCTGATAAACACACTGCGGCCAGGCGCAATCAAGCGCATAAACACAAGGAATCTGCCATTCACACAAGTAAGTATCCCAAATGCCAACTCCAGTCACTATACTTACAAACACGCATATATGCATACACGCAGTCGTTGCGCTCAAGCATGCACAGTCCAGCCCAGCCCAGCCCAGACACGCGTTTCACAAATGGCTAATTTTCCTTTTTTGCTACTATCTATTGTATCAATCCTTGTAGATGGAAAACATCAGCAACTTTCTTGCTGCTGCTCGCAAGCTTGGCCTCAAGAGCACAGACCTTTTTCAGACCGTTGACCTTTACGAGGGCAAAAACATGCCACGAGTCATCATGACACTGCTGACTATTGCAAGAGTTGTTGCTGGAATTCCTCTCAACTCGCACAAGAAGCTTGCCGACATGCAGCGCTCTTTGGGCGATGGCTGGAATGCGAGCACGCTGACGACATGGACCAACTCATCGGCAAAAGTCGGACGAGGAGAGTATATTACAATGCACAACCAGCCCACACTTGTCAATTCTAGCCAAATCGGCAGTGAAAAACAGGCGCTTGCAAAGGGTCAGTCAATGGATGCAACCTCTGTTCTGCTGGCCAGATCGCCTCTTTCTGCCAAAGGCAACTCGGCCTACATCTCGCGAAAGGAGCACAGACGGTCAAAGCGGGGAAGCGCAGCGACATTGTTTATCCCAAGCCCATCTCTAGCCACGCCACCCAGCATGGCATCCGCTAAACCCAAAGATTCTCATACGCGTAACATAGTAACAGAGAGCGTCGATAGAATAGATCTTCTGCCAGCTGAGATCGGCAAATACGCAATCTCTGATTCGACAAGCAAAGTCACTCACATCGAGGCGCCTGCTAGCGAAAGCAGGCAAAGCAAGAAATCAGCATTAGATGCAGATACAGAGACGGCAGCAGCAGAGGCTAGTGATCCTGATACCAGTATCAGTGTCAATGTTAATGTCAATGTCAATGCAGATATCGGCGTTAGCGAAACCGAGCTGACAACAACAAAAGCCGATGTGAACAAAGCCCAAAATACTGAGATTATGGAAGCCTTGCAGGAAGAGGCCGAGCGTCTAAGCGAAGCAGAGTCTAAAAATGCAGCTGCTCTGCCGCCCAGAAAGCGGACCAATACTAGGGGCAGGCCCAAGGAGCGGTTGACAGTGTACTCAGAGAGCGCGCAGCGGCTGACAAACTACCAACTGGGCAACTGCATAGGACGGGGGCAGTTTGGATCAGTGTATCGCGCGCTCGATCTCGAAACGGGGCAGATGGTTGCGGTCAAGCAGATCCCAGTCGATGGCCAGAACGACGAGGACATGGACGACGTGATGCAGGAGGTCGAGCTGCTCAAGTCGCTTTCCAGCCCACGGATAGTTCGGTACCATGGGTTTGTCCGAACCGAGGCGCACCTGAACCTTGTGATGGAGTATGTAGAGAACGGCTCGCTCAGCGCGACGCTAAAGTCATTTGGAGCTTTCCCAGAGAAGCTGGTGCTTGCCTATGCGGTCAAGATCGTCGAGGGGCTAATTTACCTGCACGGGCGCGACGTGGTGCACTGCGACCTCAAGGCGTGCAACATCCTGACAACCAAAAAGGGCAACACCAAGCTGACGGACTTTGGCGTGTCGCTGAATCTCAAGCTGCGCAAGCCCGACGATGAGTCAGTTGTAGCGGGAACGCCGTACTGGATGGCGCCCGAGATTATCCAGCTGGACGGCGCGTGCATGGCGTCGGACATCTGGAGCCTCGGCTGCACGATCATCGAGCTGCTCACGGGAAAGCCGCCTTACTCGGGGCTGATGCAGATGCAGGCGCTGTACCGCATCGTCGAGGACGAGCATCCGCCGATTCCCGAGGGAATCTCGGAGGAGCTCAAGGACTTTCTGCTGCAGTGCTTCCGCAAGGATCCACGTGAGCGGCCAACGGCAACGGAGCTTATGTCGCACAGCTGGACAGCGCAGTACGGCCGCAACCGCAAGGAGCTCAAGATGCTGCGGCGCACCTGCAGTCGCAAGATGTCGTCGTTTATGGCGCGGGCGCAGCGCACTGCAGACAACGAGTATCCGACATTCGACGCGGCAAGGCTCAAGCTCGATCAGCTGTCGCCGTTAGCTGAGCAGCCTGGCAGCGACAGCGCCGACGATGACAAAGTGGTCGAAGCGACAGATGCAGAAGCAGACGCAGATGCATACGTAGATGCAGACAAGCAGGAGTCGGCTCTCTGCCATAGCCCGCAGTTACAGCAGTCGCCGCAACAGTTGCCACAGCAGCAGCAGCCACAGAGCGCCAACACGCTTGTGGGCGATGCAGTCTCAGGTGTCAGTGACGCAGTTTCAGGTGCTAGCGACGACGACACCGACGCATCGATCTCGACATTTGAGGGCCCGCGCATGAAGAGGCACCGTCTGCGCACGATCCTGTGCGACAGCAGCAGCGCCTGCATGTGTGCGGTGTGCGGGCGTGCATTGAGCGGCGCTTTCATCCAGTGCTCGTCATGCAAGACGCGGTGCCACGACGCGTGCACGCGCCACCTCACGCCGTGCACAGCGATGCGCATGTCGCGGTTCCTGTACCCGGCCAGCCGCAAGTCGTCGAAGCGCTACGAGAGCAAAACGCCCAATCTTCGGCTAAGGGCGCATCGCAAGAGCACCAAGCGTAGCCACGCGAGCGCTGAGTCGCAAGCGGCGCACGTGTCTGCGTCGTTTGCTGACCTGATCAGCAGCACTTGCGGCTCGCACATGGGAAGCATCATCGGTTCGTCCGACGCTTCGCTGCATGCTGGCGCCCACGCTGGCTTGCGCTCGAGCATTTTCCACGACGGCTTCGATGGCGTCGTTGGCGATGCCGGCAGAGCTGGTGGCGGGCGCCCCGCGTCGCTAGCCGTGACAATGGGGCTTTCGACTGCGATTTCACAGGCACAGGCACAGGCACAGGCATCGCTGCACGGCCTGCCACAGCCACGCTCGATCGGCCGTCAATACGGCGCCGACCTTGCCGACTCTGGCTGGGAGACCGACGACACGGCCGAGCCACCGACCGTGCTTAGTCGCCGGCCGCCTATCGACGCTCGCTCGCAGACCATGCCGCCTGCGCACCCCAGCGTGGCTGGCATTCGGATTCCTACGCCACAGCAGGGCCTTGGCCCGTATTCAGCGCCTCTGCAGGCAAGCAGCGCTCCTGGGCTGCACGACACGCATGTACCAGTGCCGCGCAGCCAGGATCAGGGCCGGTCCGCTCATCAGCCGGTGTATTATCAAGCGCTTTCGTCGGACAAAGACAAGACGGCCAGCATGCACTCGGGCGCACCTGTCCCTGCGCTTCTTGCGCGGCACGGTCGTCCACAGTCGATCCGTCGCCAGCGCGCGAATACGGCGTCGCTCGAGTGCCTGTCTGGGTCTGCGCCTGCCACTGCCAGCGATCCTTGGGCTGACCGCACTGCGCTGTCAACACTACTGCGCAGGCGCCAGCATCCTCTGCGCGGCGCAACGTCGTCCGACTTCAAGGCTGTCGCAGGCTTCAGCCCCGGCGCGGCCCAGCGTGCCAAGCGCGGCCTTCATGGAAGCAGCGCCTCGATCAGCGATCTGCAGTCGTGCGCAGCCAGCAGCGAGTTTCTGTTTGGCGCAGACTCCGAAGGCAGCAGCCGCTGCTTTGCTATAGCTCCTAAGACAGCTGCAAAGCGCAGCCCTGCAAAGCGCTCGGCAAAGGACTGCATCATCATGTAGTGCTCCGCTTGTATGAAGCTTTAGCTGCGAGAGGATCTTGTCTGGCTGTGGAAGCCACAGCTGGAAACGCCTATCTTGCTTCTGCTTTGTTTGTCGTGCGAGTGGCTTTAAAAGCAGCAATTGCTTGTTGGACAAACAAGCACATGATTTGCCAATGTTTTTCAAGTCTATTTGCCGAAATGACTTCAATCGATGTCTTTTTCTTTTTTATTTTCACGCTTTTCTGTGCAATTTTACTTTGCGTTAGCTTTTTTACATTTTTTTAATTTTAAAAGCACTGCCAATTATACTTCTGCAGTCCTTCATTTTGCAATCGCACACACGCACGCTAGAGCTTTATTATACATGGTTCGCCGAACAGCCGCGTCCAGTGCCCGCAGGAGGGTGCGCAGGCCCCGGTCCCAAAGTGCAGGGCCAGTCGACGCTGCATCGGGGCCAAAGAGCCCGTTTCTGCCCAGCAGCAATATACGCGCAGTCTCTGCCAGACAAGGTCTGTCTTCTGCCAGCCGCGCGTCCTTTCCAAACTCTAGAAAAAACACAGCTGTGGACAGCGCCCGTATCTCGTTCGACACTCCCAGCTCAACAAGGCCAGAGCACGGCACTGAGCAGGGAGCAGCCCAGCTTGAGCGTATGACGTTCTTTAGCTCACCGCTCAAGGTCTCTTACTATTCCACACTATACCTGAAGCAGCAGCTAAGGCACACTGCCGGGTACATTGTGCAGTACCCGCTAACGCTGGCCTACTCGGTGGCCCTGGGATCCATCTATACAGCCCTGCATTTCTTCTCTGGCCCCCATGTCAATGCGTTCAGGCGCATCGACTCGTGGGTCGGCTGGCACTCTTACTGGGTTCTCTTGGGTGTGCTCTCGTCTATTGGCCTGGGCGCTGGGCTGCACACTTTTGTTTTATTTCTAGGGCCACTTATCGCGCGCGTCACCTTGACGGCATACGAGTGTGGCCACACCTCGTTTGCTGTCCAGGGCCATGGCGCCTTCCAGTGCGGAAGCGCTCCTGCTGGCACGTCGCCAACCTCGTTTTCAGCCATTCTATTCAAGGTCCTTCTTGAGAGCCTGTGCTGGGGCACTGGCACAGCCATTGGCGAGCTGCCTCCATATTTTATTGCACGTGCTGCGTCTGCTGCTGGACAGGGCGACGTCGAGTACCAGCGGCTCAAGCGAAAGGCCCAGGACGGTAGGTCTTTGGCTGTCAAGGACCGCGCATTGCTCAGCGTCTACCACCTGCTGCAGCGCTTTGGCTTTGCTGGCATCTTGGCTTTCGCTGCCATTCCCAACCCGCTTTTTGATCTGGCTGGCATTACCTGTGGCCACTTTGGCGTGCCCTTCTGGACCTTTTTCGGCGCCACGTTTCTGGGCAAGTCTGTGATCAAATCAACGATGCAGACCGCTGTCGTCATCACTGCATTTAGCAAAGAGATGATAGCCACGGTTCTCTCATTCCTCGAGCATCGAAGCCCATGGGCCCACGATCTGGCAGAGCAAATTCTGCGCAATCAAGTCGCTGCCTTCGAGGCAAACGCCAGTTCCAGCTCCTCTGGCGCGTCTTTTGGCCGCACGCATCTTTCTGCTGATGGGGAATCAGCGAGCTCTTCGCTGTCGTTGCTGGGATCCGTGTGGAACGCCTGCATATCCATTATGCTTATATACTTTGTCATTAGCACCCTAGAGACTTTTGCTCAGTCGTACCTGGCGGAAGTCAAGTCCTGGGGCCAGAACCAGCTTTCGCGAGTTGGAAGTCACTCGAGGACAACGACTGCCATCGACATCAGAGACTCTAGCCAAAAAAGTCTTAATAGTAGCTCAGCGGATAAAGAAGTTCTTTGATTTACAAAGGTTCTGATCACACCAAAGTCCCTCCTGTCTCTTCTCAAAAGATACACATCATGCTTGTCTGCCTGTTTGCTTTGTTCGGTTCAGCAGTTGTTCATTATTATTTTTTTTTTTTAAAATTGGATAGTAATTTCTTTTTGCTCCACAACACTCCTTTTTTCCCACTCTTTTTCAAAGTTAGATTTCAGTTTCGATTTTCTGTTATTTTTATACTTTTTGTTAAAAAAGTGATTAGTAGCATCTTTTCTCAGTCTTTCTATATATTCTTTATAGCACATATACTACACACAAAGCTGACCACTCTTAATGTCGAGGCTTCCTCGAGGTTCGGTAGCAGGGACTACAGCTGCCACAGTGTCTGGGGGAATTCGTCCTCCGTCGTCAGGAATGACTCTTCCGCGGTCGCTTGCCAACAGAGACTTTATGAATGAGCTGCCAGCGCTGCCCGCATTGCCAGCACTTACTCAGCGCGTGCAATCAGGCGCACGCAGAGCAACCCTAACCAATGCCATGTTCACGCCTCCGCCGCCAGCAGATGCATCTGCTACAATTGGTCGCTCATCTGCAATTTCTACGCGCAATATTCTCAACGGCTCTGTCAGCCCCTCTCCAGGCGCCGTTCCGACAGACACCGCTGCGTCGCTTGTCATGCGATCGCCAGCCTCTTCAACAACATCCAAAGATAGCATGCGCATGACTACGCTTTCGAGGTCGCTTACCCGATCGCCCACGCGCGGCGACCCAAGCACTCTGCATCGCCAGGACGGCCACGATGAGCTGCCTGCGCCAGGGACGCTAAGCCGCGGCGGAAGCTCACTTGCGAGGCCTTCAGAGGGCCCAGTGCCAAATACGCAGCCGTTTGGGGGAAACGCTGCGCACCTGCGATGCGGAGAGCCTGTTTACATTCCCGTTCAATGTCTTCGAGGGACGCTGCGCTACCTTGGGCCGATAGATGGCAAGCAAGGCACATGGGCTGGTGTGGAACTAGACGAGGTTGGAAAGGGGAAGAATGACGGAACCGTTGCTGGAAAGTCATATTTTACCTGTCTTCCGAATACAGGCCTGTTCCTGGTGCCTTCAAAGGTAGAGCCATTGTCGACTCAAAAACGCAGTTCTGCAGATGTCGCTGGAGAGCAAATACCCTCGATATCGTCTGTGCTTTCGTCAGCACCCACTGAGGTTTCACCTTCCTTTGCTGCAAAGCAGTCGGGGTCTGCAAAGCGGACCACCAGGCCGACGACCATGCCAATGGCTCCGCAGCGAATCCAGGCAAAGACGCCTGGGCGCTCGCGTATTCCCAGCGATGCCAATGTGCAAACCGCGCTGCCCAATGTCGCAGGCAGCGTAAGCAACAATAGCAGCAGCAGCAATGGTATCTCGTCGCCAGCAATCAATCGCCGCAGAACACAGTCGCGGATTGCACCAATTCCATCTGGCGTTGCCTTTGCACCTGAAGTGCCGACGCCATCTCGCTCGCGTCCTCCTCAGGCTACAGTCTCTAGAGGCGCTCGCAGGCCTCGTCCTCTATCCACGACCGGCTCGATTGCCAGCAACCGCACTTCATCTCCACCATTATCGCGGCCGAGCTCCAGGTCGCTGGCCCCATCAGCAGCAGACCAGTCACAGATTGCAGCAGCAACAACAGCAGCAGCAGGAACCCCACGGCAACTGCCGCATTCGCGCACTAATGCTATAAATGGCGACGCTCATCCGCCCGCTTCGGCACCGGCTATAAGGCGTCGTCTAGTAGCAAATGGGACTGCGCGCTTATCAGATATTTCTGCAAAAGCGCCTGGGGCCGGACCAAGGACAAAAAGCTCAAATAGCGCCGATCCTGTCGATCGCCTTTGCTTGCGTATAGACATGCTCGAAGCCGAGAACCGCGTGCTTCGGCTGAAGAACGAGCAGGACAAAGCACATCTAGCGGCAAGCCAGATGCTAGCGCGCGATCTGGTTGGGACGAATGCGCCGGTGTCGCCTCAGCTTCGTAGCACTATTGATGGCATCAGCCGACTATCTCTGCGTAGTCCAATGGCAGCGTCATTGGCAGCATCTGCGGCGGCTGATAGTGCAACAAATAGCAGCTTGGACGCCATGCAGAAACAGCTGCTAGATGCTAACGAGCAGCTGAAGCGTGAGCGTAAGCTGAGTCAGAGCCAGATAGAAGCGCTGCAAAACCAGATAAACGAGCTCTCAGCTGGCATAGCACAGAAAAGCATCGAAGAGGATAGAGCTGCTGATAACGAGCAACTTGCCAAAAGCAGCAAAGCGATTATGGAGCTAGAGGCACAGCTAGCAAGAGCTGAGCAGAACCATGCGCAAGAGCTTGCAGCAGCGCAAAATGCACAAAGCGAGATTGTGCGTGCACTTGAGCAGCGTTTGGCCGAGACTGAGGGTCTTCAATCGCAGCTGGACTCAAAAACAACAGAGTTATCTTCTCTTAGTGCACGTCTCGATAAGTCGACTGCTGACTTGGCAAAGATGACAACGATGTATGAAGAGCTGGTCGCTGAGCGAGAGCAGGAGCAGGAGCATGGTGAAGAGCAGCGACAACAGCGGGAGGACAGTCTTTCTGAAGAGGCAGAGATAGTGGCTACTATGAAAAAGCAGATTGAAAAGCTGCGACGTGACTTTGTGGATGCTGAGGAGCAGCGACAGGCTCTTTCCGACAGCCTCGAGGCTGCAAATGTCGCTCGTTCCGAGGCAGAAACAAGGCTATCTATTGTAGTTCCCGATCTTGAGCAGCTGAGATCAAAGACAAGCGACTACGAGGAAAAGTGCGCATCACTATTGCGGTATCAAGGATTCATAGGCGAGATTGTGCAGCTTGCTCGGGAAAAAGGCTCAGATGACAGTGTTGGCAATGCTAGCGCCGAGTCTCTGGATCCCTTGGAGCTGCTTTCGCTGTCGAAGCGCCTTGTATTGCAGCTTGTGGACCGTATCAGCGTCCTAGGTCAGCGTTCAGCAGAGATATCAGATAATATCAAGGCAAAGGATACGCGTATTTCAGAGCTAGAGAGCGAGCTTGAAGAAGCCAAGCGCTTGTCTGGACATGATTGCACGAATGAAGACCAAGATCAAGATGCGGAAAATCAGAGCGGCTCTGCTAACAGCGCGCTCAGCGACGTGCAGTCTCGCATCGAAGAGCTGGAGCGTATTAATAGCGAGCTTATTGAGGAGCGCAACCAGTTTATTCAGGACCAGGTAGTCTTCAATGATTATCTTGAGAAGCTCGAGTCCGAAAGCAATCGCTTGGTCGAGGACATTGAGCAGTTAACTGTAGAAAACCAGAGGCTCACTGAGGAGCTTCGCGTGGCTAGTCTTCATAACAGCACCATCTCGCTAGACGTGGCAGCAATAGACTCCAGGCTTGCGGGCGAGCTGGCAGATGCTGATTGCAGCGACCAGGCTGGGCCTGCTAAGCCTTCTGACGATAACAGCAACGATGCTGCAGATCAAAAGAGTGGCGGTCCTGCTACGGCCGAAGCAGAAGCCGAGGCTGTCGCCGATGCGCTGCAGCACAGGCACCAAAGGGAGATCGGACTGATGCAGATTCGCATTGCTGATCTTGAGCAGCGCAAAAATACCGAAATTAAACGGCTACAAGAGGAAATTGGAACTTTGGAGGACCTGGTCGAGGACAAGATATTCAACGAGTCCGAGCTAAACGACAAGATCGCATCTCTTTCAAGCGAGGTCGACCGGCTGCAAAGGGAGATCAGGCATCTGCAAAGCTCTGATGTCAGCTTAAGCAAGACAGATGCATCTGCTGCCAATGCATCTGCTGCTGATCAAAGCTCTCTCTATCCGTCGGCTTCAGATGCTGGCATTTCGGGAAAGCCTGTAGCTTCGCTCTCTATGGCAAATACAGCGGTTTCCAAAAGACACAACGAGGACGACGAGGACGACGACGAGGAAG